>LS486987.1:574903-632906 GCA_900490705.1 Pristionchus arcanus | reverse complement strand
GTTCGCATATTACCGGGATAACCCGGCGATGCGAAGCGCTTGCAGATGACTGGGATAACCCGGCGACATCTAGCCAGCGAGCGAGCGAAGCGAGCGTAGCTGGCTAGTTTACATTATATTTTCACATCAAATATACATATTTCTAACCTTGAATTCATGATCCAATCCTCTCTCTAATTGATCTCTTTTCAATACAAATCGTCGATCCCATCGAAGATCCGAATAATCACGAAGAAGTGAAGAAAGATCAGTACAATCTCTGTAATAGAAAAAGAAGCTTGAAAAAATAATTAATGATAGCTAATACCTTGCTTTTATAGTGAGAGCAACTGCATGAGCTTTGTAAGCTTTTCCAATCAATGGTTCGACAATTTTTCCATGTGTTTTCGCCTTTTTGAAATTCCATGAATTTTAGATAAAATGACAGAACAGACCAGTATAGAATCTTCAACTATTGAGATCTCTTGAGGAGAAAGCATTGAAAATCTAAAATGTTCATTTAGTTTTATTCTTTAACTTCTCAATTGATACCTAATCATTGGAATCAATTGTGATAAAAGAGGAGCTGCAGTGGGACCTCTTCTTTCTGAATGAGATGGAGAAGATAACCATCGAAGAAGAGCTTCCCACATTGAAAATTCATCTGAGAATAATTTATTAAATGGATTGAAATAAGTTCAAACTAACTTTTAACAGATAATGAATTACTCTTGAGTAATTCAATCAATTGGTCTCTATCCAATGACTCCCACGTTTTTTCCCATTCCGGAGTACTAATTATCTGAGGATATGACATCAAAGAAGTAATATAATTATAGTCAAATATAATTATTCACGAGATATTTCACCTCGTGCATTTTAGGAGCAATAACATCCACACAGGCAAGAGTCAGTTTCTAAATAAAATAAGTGTTATGGAAGTAAGTGAATGCGAATTACCTGGTGAAAGACTTTTGTAGAGTATGAGAACCAAGTGTTGAAGATTTCTCTAAGATCTGTATGAGGGATTACTGAAGAAATCGCGTATTCGACACATACCTTAAATTTGAGATTATGTAAATTTCTCAGTACAATAACTTACTCTTTTTAAACTGGCAACATTATATTTGTCAGCGAGAATAAGAATAGGGAGAACATTTTCATGATGAAGAACAACGTGATTACAATAGAGAAATCGAAGGAAAGAAGGAAAATATCGAATTGTTGAAGGTTCTTCGACTATCGAAACATCCTGAATAGTATAATAATGTTATATTAATCATAATTCTTCAATTACTTTCTCTTCTCCATTCCATCGCTGACTTAGCATCCGATCAAACACTTCGCTACCCTTGGCCAATATTAATCTGTGAGAGTGAAACCTACAAGCATCGGTGGTTCAGTGGTAGAATGCTCGCCTGCCACGCGGGCGGCCCGGGTTCGATTCCCGGCCGATGCAATTTTTTTTGCTCACATTTGATCACCAAGAACCAGATTTACATCACTGAGATGTGCGTTGTTGTAGTACTTTGCGAGGTCATTCAAAGAGTCGCGATCATCTCCAAAACAGTCGATTCCTAGAAATTGTTAGATTATTTAAAGAGAGATTTACTTACCACATGGTTCATCTTCTCTAACAGGAAGACGATTTATAACTCTATCAGTAATAGAATGGTCATAGGAGGTCATTAGTAGTTAGTCTAACTGTTCGGGAAGGGAGGAATGGGAAGAACTGGTAAAGCTGTAGCACAAACGATTTGAGCAGCTGTTGATTAGAAGAGATGGTCAAAACTGAGGGAGGAGAAAGGGATGGGCAGAAATAGATAGACAACATTCACTAACGGGAGTTTCCCCATTCAATTCAACCGTGAATTGGAAGCACATTCAAAAAAGTTTATTGGTACGGTTGAACAGAGAATGAAAACACTATGGTTGAAAGAAGAATATTGCATGTTGCTATTGAATGGAAACCTTAGATGAAAGGGACTTACCAATATCTCGAAAGGAATCCATTGACATATAAATGGAGTGTAAATGTTCTCTCCAATTGAATTAGAGGTGTCCTTTATGGGTGGATACTCTTATCAATTACAGGTATAACAAAGGGATGAACAGTAGAGAAATGAACCGAATGGAAAGAACAGAACAAACACAATCCCTTACTTTTGACGTTCTCAACAGAGGAAACTGAGATTAATCAGATATCTCTTTTTCACAAAAAGTTCTCCTCTTTGCAGCTCTTTGTCTTTGATTTTACTTCCAAGAAAGTGTGTTCGTTTATGCGTCAACTATACAAATGATAAACTGAAACATTAAAAAAACCTTGTATTATTTTGGTGGACCACACAGCTTCGATCTGCAAACATTCCGTCTGCAGTATTTCTCGGAACTGAACTCATTCGGATAGCTCGGAATAGAGCGAGGGATGCTCATTTGCATGATTACTTAGAAATTATGATGAGATACTTGTGGTTTCGTCTCTTAGGAATCATTAAGAATAAGTAATCCGGAGAAGGATTTGTCAGCTCTAGGAAACATCTTCAGCAACTACTCCTTTTTTCTAAATTCTAAGTTTACTGTTCTCTTTTAGCTCCTCTTTTAAAGAAGGCGTAACATGAACCGCGCTCGCGACAATGCAAAGTGAGGAATGAGAGGGACGCTCTCCTCATTCCACACGCTCTCTCGCTCGTTGCCTGCTTTTCAGTGTCACTTGGCACGCAGCCAATTGATCATAACTCAGTTCAAACTAAAAATGGTGACTTGGGAGTTTAAAAAGTGTTATCGGGTAACTGCGACCCACCAGCTCACATTGAGAACTCGGTTTGCCAGATATTCGTGGGACACCTTCTTTAACAAATCCCGAAATATTTTACACATACCTATCGTATCTGTACGTATCAAGCCAGAAAGTTGATTGAAAGTATATCGTCATCGTTGTTGCTCAATTTTGAATGGCATCACTCACATCTCTCAGTCATACGTCGATAAGTGGCCTCCGCTCAATTCCATTATCATCTATCTCAGGGGTGGATAATTCAACGATGAAAACACCCTCGCACATGATTTCTTCACATTTAAACCCTCACATACTCTCATACAATGCCATTCAGTCGTTACTTGTATTGTCGCATTTCTTTCCAATTCCTTGCCTGGATAATACTTTCTTGAAGGAAAGAGTCATTCGATTCCATATCTGTCTCATCTCATTAAGGTGTTCCTGGTTGTCATCATCTTTCATGTCTCATTCCCATTAGTCCTCCTTTGGTGTAAACTTCTTTTCTATTCTCAACATGTATCGTGCATGCTCTCTACAAGTCTTCTCTCTACTCTTCGAATCACTAAGTATTGTGTGGGTGGGCAAAGGAAGAATACAAGAAAGGTCTAGTCTCGAACAGAGGGAAAGTAATTGTTGAACAATACAAACTAGACACTATGCATTAAAGTTTCGTATGTACTCGCTCTAGGTACGTAAGAACCGATTCACTTAAATATGAGAAGGTGGAGAGAACAACAATGGAATCTACAGGATGTAATCTCTCGTCTATGGTTCACCCCATACTCATACGATGTTTTTGTTCCATTCTACGTGTATTTTCACATTTTTCATTGTTCTCGATGGTGTAAATGGTTATCTAAGTACTCCTTTCCTTCTATTCCATCATTCTTTCTTCAAGGATCTCCAACCATCGTAAGCTATGCACCATTACTCTCACTTTCGTCTTTACCGCTCCGAAGAAATCCATGACGATTCTCTAAGGACTTCTCAATCTCATCCACTCTCACATCCATTTTCATCGTATTTGCTCCTCTTGGTATAATCATTTTTATTAGGCTGATAATATCTATTGATGAACGATATCGTTCATGTTCTATCCACTTCCATGAAAAAGAATGAATCTCGATGATTATTCCATTTCGTCTCTTCTCACTTCTGATTATTCGACCTCATTCGAAGAAGCATCATTTTCATGGAAACCTAATTATTATGCAGTAGACTTCCAAGAACATAATCATTCTTTTAGTGGTAGTGCAATGAATAATCAGAATCATTACTATCAAAGTGTCTGGGTCTACTCTTCCTTCAAATAACGATACTTTGTTGTACTCCAAATACCGATGGCTGCGTCATTGACATTTTAGAGATTTTAGTTCAGATTGGTGTTCATTTGTAATACTGCAAATGTCAACTCGAGTTATTCAGTTGAATGTGATCTGACATTCAGAGTCTGCACACTTTTCCACCCCCTTACGAACAGATGTTCCCCTTCTCCTTCCTCTTTTATACGCAAGCAGAATCCTCCTACAGATGGAGGAACCATATTTGGGAGAGTGAGAAATGGATTATCCCTAATCCAACACATGAGAAAACACTACCTCGTTTCGAGGGTTTGGCTGGTATTCTTTGTATTTCTTCGATCAGCTCAATTCCATCTCATGCGTCAAATACCATTCCAAGTAGCAAGTAAAAATCGTAATAAATGGCGATGGTTCGTGAGATTCAGAGAACTTAGTCGACGTAAATCTCTAGAGATGCAAAATAATGAACTGATGATTGAATGGGTAACTGATTACAGTCATACTTGGACAGTCGTATATAAATGTATCTGTCCGAGATAGTTCCTCGTTCTCTTTCAAGAGACTCTTCACAAGTGGTCATTATCCTCATTATTTCCGGCCTTTAGAAGAGTTCTTTTTTCTCCTTCTGTTTGTTCTCCGTTAAGGTTAGACACTTATGATGATGTGTTCGGAATTATTCAGGAGTTTTTGGATGATTTATTTCTGACCTTGTTTTTCAACTCAGTTTCAAGTCCAAAATACAGTGTGGTAGTGAGATAAATGGAGAGATATTGTATGCATTGAAGACATTCATCTTTGCTACGAATCGAGGAAGGAAGGAAATTATTAGTCTCCTTTAGTTCTCATGTTCTATAGTCAAAGGGAGTTCATAGACAACAGGGGATACTCCTGTCGTAGACAACACCCCCCCCCTCCTCCCCCTTCCCTTTCCCTAATGCTCAAAGGAAACAACGAGATGAAATTCATAAATATTTTTGAGGGTATTAATTGTCTGTAATCTAGTTCCTTATCTCGGCAACTAACCGTCTCAATTTTTATAATCTCATTCTTGAATACGCTGTTTTTGTTGTTGTAACCCTTTCTCTCTAATTGGAAATTCGATCAAATTCGACAGATTTTACATTTACTACCCAGATTTTAAGCATTTGCAAAGTGTAAGGATAAGGAGACATTCCTGGAGTCACTAAGTAATTCAGTATAATGTCATTGACTCCTTCCAGACTCCGCCTCTTTAAATTAGAGGACCTCGCTTTACTTCGTCAGTTCATTTCCCTTCTCTTTCCTCTCTCAGTTCATCAACTCATTTATTCTATCTGTAGTCTCTTTTCTCAATGGGTACTGTCATTCTCATTCATCACTATTTGATAATCTTGTCTGTGATTCTCTCCTCACTTCCTTCTCACCAATCAATTTCTTCTTCAACAGTCTACTCTTCATCTTCTCCACCTCTTTCATCTCAGCTGTCCTTTCACGAAATCTTCTACGTATTTCTTCACCTGTTTAAATCTGCAGCTTAAATGGCAGATATAAGTCCCCCTCCCTTCAGTTTCCTTCACTGTTTCATTTCATACGTCAAAGTGTGCTTACTCTCCATTTGGAATGATCTCTCTTCTCAATGGACTCAATTCATCTCTCTCTTCATCTCATTTCATGTTCTTTCTCTACCATTCCCATTTTAAGAATCCATTAAAAATGCGAAGGATGAACAAAGAAAGAAAGGGGGGCATGTTATCACATCTCACATTCTACGAATTGTTCTCACTATTCTTCCTTGTCTCTTCACCGTGGACATTCGAGCTTACTTTCCATCGTTTTCCTTTGTTCATCATTCGAATTCCCTCATCAATCAGATATTTCTCAGGTAATCGTCAAATCATGCGACTCTTCTCTCTTCTTCTCATCATCGTTCTTCTCTCCATAACTACTGCAAAGTGAGACTTCCATTCAATCTGTCTCGTCTATCCCTTCCCCTCCTCCCCCCTTCCCTCTCTCTTCCGTCCTGAGGGTGGTGTTCTCTAAGGGAACTCAGTCAAGCATGTTCGCCTATTTTAACCCCAGAGTTCTCTATTTTGAAAGTGTGACAGATTCGGGGAAATGAGAATGGGTAGTGAATAAATTGTGTTCAGATCGTTGCACTCAATGAACAAACGACGAATGTACGTGAGAGTTCCATTCATGCATAATATCAATTCAAATCAACTATCTTGGATTATGGCCAATAAAGAGAACAAAGTGAAGAAGGTAATATCATTTATTATCTATGCAACTACCTGATATATGCAACGTTTTTCAAGCAACGAATCTTTATTTTAAGCCGTTTAGAAACAGCTGAAACTGAATGCTTGAAAATTTACAAGAACGTAGATTTACGTACTCTTCCGGTTGTAGGAATGTAGTGAACCTGATAGGTATGAGACTGAAACTACCTTTATTCCTAGAAGTCTGCTACGGAAAGGTTGTAAGAATTCGAAGGGGATGCAGTTGACATGTTGACAATAGAATCATTTTCGTCAAATTTAGTTATCTAGAGAGGCCGGTATCAATTTCAATGGAATATCCATTCCCTGTAATTCCTCCAATCATCGAATAATTCAATTGTCTTTCAGTTCGCTCAGCCACTCGTTCTCTCTGATGAAATGGAATCGAAATGACATGGAGATTCTTTCTCTCTTCCTCCGTAATCTCTCCCTTCCCATTCACTATGTAGCTATCGATTGTCAACCGTACCCTCCCCCCCCTCTCCCAAAAGATCTCATTCATACACCCCTTCACGGGTCGTACAACAACCATTTGCAATGAATCGGTTTCATCATTCCAAACTGATCTTTGATCTCTGATCCGTCGGTGTTTTCTGTTGGTCGAATGACTTCGCTTGATAAAGGTACTGAGAATGTTTATGTGAATGGATGTCAAGATGAAAAATCTGCAAAGAAACGCTACAACGAGATGATTATCATCTATTAGAAAAAAGTGAACTGAAGAATAAAAAAGATGAGCTTCAACCAAAAAAATTAATTTTCAAAATAATTGAGCTCGAAGATCAAGAGCACACAGTGCTGCAAAGAGGAGAACTTTTTGTGAAAAAGAGATATCTGATTAAACTCTGTTTCCTCTGTTGAGAACGTCAAAAGTAAGGGATTGTGTTTGTTCTGTTCTTTCCATTCGGTTCATTTCTCTACTGTTCTTCTCTTTTGTTATACCTGTAATTGATAAGAGTACCCACCCATAAAGGACACATCTAATGCAATTGGAGAGAACATTTACACTCCATTTATATGTCAATGGATTCCTTTCGAGATATTGGTAAGTCCCTTTCATCTAAGGTTTCCATTCAATAGCAACATGCAATATTCTTCTTTCAACCATAGTGTTTTCATTCTCTGTTCAACCGTACCAATAAACTTTTTTGAATGTGCTTCCAATTCACGGTTGAATTGAATGGGGAAACTCCCGTTAGTGAATGTTGTCTATCTATTTCTGCCCATCCCTTTCTCCTCCCTCAGTTTTGACCATCTCTTCTAATCAACAGCTGCTCAAATCGTTTGTGCTACAGCTTTACCAGTTCTTCCCATTCCTCCCTTCCCGAACAGTTAGACTAACTACTAATGACCTCCTGTGACCATTCTATTACTGATAGAGTTATAAATCGTCTTCCTGTTAGAGAAGATGAACCTTGTGGTAAGTAAATCTCTCTTTAATTAATCTCACAATTTCTAGGAATCGACTGTTTTGGAGATGATCGCGACTCTTTGAATGACCTCGCAAAGTACTACAACAACGCCCATCTCAGTGATGTAAATCTGGTTCTTGGTGATCAAATGTGAGCAAAAAAAATTGCATCGGCCGGGAATCGAACCCGGGCCGCCCGCGTGGCAGGCGAGCATTCTACCACTGAACCACCGATGCTTGTAGGTTTCTCTCTCACAGATTAATATTGGCCAAGGGTAGCGAAGTGTTTGATCGGATGCTAAGTCAGCGATGGAATGGAGAAGAGAAAGTAATTGAAGAATTATGATTTATATTACTTTATTATTCTATTCAGGATGTTTCGATAGTCGAAGATCCTTCAACAATTCGATATTTTCCTTCTTTCCTTCGATTTCTCTATTGTAATCACGTTGTTCTTCATCATGAAAATGTTCTCCCTATTCTTATTCTCGCTGACAAATATAATGTTGCCAGTTTAAAAAGAGTAAGTTATTGTACTGAGAAATTTACATAATCTCAAATTTAAGGTATGTGTCGAATACGCGATTTCTTCAGTAATCCCTCATACAGATCTTAGAGAAATCTTCAACACTTGGTTCTCATACTCTACAAAAGTCTTTCACCAGGTAATTCGCATTCACTTACTTCCATAACACTTATTTTATTTAGAAACTGACTCTTGCCTGTGTGGATGTTATTGCTCCTAAAATGCACGAGGTGAAATATCTCGTGAATAATTATATTTGACTATAATTATATTACTTCTTTGATGTCATATCCTCAGATAATTAGTACTCCGGAATGGGAAAAAACGTGGGAGTCATTGGATAGAGACCAATTGATTGAATTACTCAAGAGTAATTCATTATCTGTTAAAAGTTAGTTTGAACTTATTTCAATCCATTTAATAAATTATTCTCAGATGAATTTTCAATGTGGGAAGCTCTTCTTCGATGGTTATCTTCTCCATCTCATTCAGAAAGAAGAGGTCCCACTGCAGCTCCTCTTTTATCACAATTGATTCCAATGATTAGGTATCAATTGAGAAGTTAAAGAATAAAACTAAATGAACATTTTAGATTTTCAATGCTTTCTCCTCAAGAGATCTCAATAGTTGAAGATTCTATACTGGTCTGTTCTGTCATTTTATCTAAAATTCATGGAATTTCAAAAAGGCGAAAACACATGGAAAAATTGTCGAACCATTGATTGGAAAAGCTTACAAAGCTCATGCAGTTGCTCTCACTATAAAAGCAAGGTATTAGCTATCATTAATTATTTTTTCAAGCTTCTTTTTCTATTACAGAGATTGTACTGATCTTTCTTCACTTCTTCGTGATTATTCGGATCTTCGATGGGATCGACGATTTGTATTGAAAAGAGATCAATTAGAGAGAGGATTGGATCATGAATTCAAGGTTAGAAATATGTATATTTGATGTGAAAATATAATGTAAACTAGCCAGCTACGCTCGCTTCGCTCGCTCGCTGGCTAGATGTCGCCGGGTTATCCCAGTCATCTGCAAGCGCTTCGCATCGCCGGGTTATCCCGATAATATGCGAACGCTTCGCAAACGCTTACCAGTAATTTGCAAACGTACTTAGTGGCTACTTTATAAATGTTTTCTGGATCGCTCTCGGTCTCAAGAGCCTTTCATAAGCGTGAATGTGTGCCACCGATCTAAAACAGACCCAGTGAAACACTTTGGTACACTGTAATAGCGAGTTACGCTCGCTAGATTTTGCGCCGCCTTATCCCAGTCATTTTCAAACGCTTGCGGAAGGCTCGTGAGGCCTCGAGCGACCCGAAAAAAGTTGGGATGGAGCCACTTCGTGGCTCCATCCCAACTTTTTTCCGGATCGCTCTCGGCCTCACGAGCCTTCCGCAAGCGTGAATGCGTTCCACCTAACTACTTAATAAATTCAGCCTAATTTCCAGCGAAAACGGAGCGAAAAAAAGTTTTGTAAACAAGTATTTCGTCATATTGCATAGTGATGACGAAATTAATTATCGATTTTTAAAATATTTGAGTTATAAGCAGTTTGGTGCGAAGTAGGAGCGATTTGGTTGAGTTTCCAGCGAAAACGGCGTAAAAAAAACGAATTATTGCATCATCAGTACGTAATATTTCATAGTGATGATGAAATAGGTTATCGATTTTTTTGTGCAAATCATGACAAGTCGTTTGGTGCATCTTACGAGCGATTTGGCTGAGTTTCCGGCGCGAACGGTGCGAAAAACGGATTATTGCATAATGATGACGAAATCAATTATCGATTTTTTTCTGAAATTTTTTTTCATGAGAAGTTGTTTGGTGAAGGTCCGAGGAGTGTACGATCGTTTTAAGCCGAGATATGAGCAAAAAAAATTGGGCGTGACAGACAAACATACAGACAGACAGACAGACAGACAGACGGACAGACAGACAAATTTTTTTTTATATTCTTTAGTAACAAATACGGATTCCTTGACTAAGAGCAAACTGATATACATAGTTCTCAGATGACAACTCGTTCTCCAACAATTCCAATTCATTCTTGGTCTTGGACTCTTCGTCTTTCAACTCAAGGAAGTTTCTCTTCAACATCTCCAACTGAAGATTCACTTAGAATTTTCTTGAATGGTGAATCAATTGATCATCCGAGGTAAGGAAATCTGTTTTGTACTGTCTTGCTGTACTGTCTTTACTTCTTTGCTCTTTTGTTACTCAATTGCAAAGACAAAGAGGTTCTTGTTACATACTCCACATAACAGGAAATGTTACCAACCGTCATTTCCAGTTTTTAGCTGATCTAACATAGGACTACGATTGTATAGAAGAAATTCAATTCTTCATTTTTGCGCTTCTGTTCAGTTGAAATTGTCCGGGCAAGGGAATAGAGTGACATATACGGGTTTCAGTTTCCATCTTTCAATATCCTTGGAATTCATGAGATATTCACCATGTGAACACGAAAGTTGCCCTCCTCTTCACTCCTTTTCTGTCTTTTCACATGACATAATCAGGGAAACTAATTCGAAATGTATACCCTGCAAAGTGTGAAGAAAAAAATGATACCATAGGCGAGTAGTCAACAAAACCATGACATTATATGAGTAAAAATTGGATATGACAATGTAAATATGAGTGCTTTTATTTCAGACATGTCGAATTTCTGGTTTCATTTGTTGACGATAGACAAGTTATCAAATCCATCGTGGGAAAGAACCAATTCACTAAATCACGGTGAGTAAAGAAATCCTTCTTTTGTTTTGACGGTTTGTTTCTTTGGCTTCATGTACAAGAATTTCAAAATGAAATGAAGAATAAATTGGAGACCTTTTGAGGTATTCCTGCGAATTGGAAATGGGAGAGAAGATTTCCATTCGAGAACTTGCAACTTCTTCATCTAAACTATTGAATGAAGGAGAATTACACATTCAAATTACTATTCGACCTCTCAATGGATTAGAAGTTTGAGTATGAACTGCTTATATTTAGAATATGTTCACTAATCAGCAGGGTCTCACTTATCTAGATATTCAATGAAATTGTATTTATGTACGTGAGCATAAAGAGTTCATTCCCTATGAATATTTTACTATTCCCGTTTTCTTGGATACTATGGATTTTTAGCGTTGAATTATGTGAATTTGCTCTCCATTTTTACAGCCTGAATAAGGGTAATCTTCTCTCAATTTCGATCATTTTCTCGCCAACTCGAGTGAAGAAATAGATAGTGTTCAGAGTGATGAGACTGTGGCCGTATTTCAAGCTATACCAAAAATCATCATAGTAATGCCAATATTTCTCTAGATTTCTTCAGAAACCGAAGGCTTTCCGAAATCTGATAACAGAAAGTGGTATTTTGAATTGCAAATTGCGACGATAAACACTGTTTGATATTTAGCCAACGACGATACCGTCTACAATACACGAAACTATTCATAGAGTATTGAGAGGAATCGGAGATGGAAAAGGAGAAGAAGGGGAAGGATGAAGGAGATGTGTTTTCCAGAGATCATTGATGGGAAGATCACATTGGGAATTAGACTCGACGGAGAATTGGGAAGTTCCGAAGCATCAATGCATTGTTCGGAAGAACGAGAGCTGCAATTATCCAGATTATGAAAGGGATATTGATTCATCATGAAAATTGCACATTTGCAAGGCTAACACTCACTAAGAAACTTTGCTGCTGAAAAATTCACTTGCGTGTCGTGATCTTTGAGTGCATTTTCCTTATTTTTACTACTTTGAAACAAAGAGTTTACGATTTCCGGATCCTCGCGAATTTCCAAGCGCTAACTGCTTTGTTTCGTGTTAGCTTTCGTAAATGAACATCTCAAATGAAAGTCCCGCTCATAATCGCCCAGACGATGTAAATAAATTATTAATTAGAAAGTACGTGGTCGAACTTTCGAATCTTCTCAACCCGGAATTTTTCAGAATGGTAAAGCTGTTTTCTACATGGATGCAAATTAATAATGCCCCTACGTGCGTACTAGTCAACTATTGTGACGTACATACAACTACATTACGAGAATTCCCTTGCACACTCAGATCTCCTCCATTTTCGTATCCGGTGGTAAGAGCAGAGAGTAATTGCACGTTTGTTGAGTGAGAAGGGGGGGGGGGTGAATTAACTATATACGGGGAAGGAATGTGTGGAAGCACCAATATGTGAAGAATTTTAAAAAAAATCAACAGTACATCGGCAGCTATTTTTAGCATTCTAATTGTAAATCGTAGTGACTAGATATGATTCTGCTTACCTCTCTTGTTCTGATAGTATCTATATCCATTCTCGTCGGACATATCCTCATCATTATACATCACTGAAATGAATCGATAGTCTACCGTATTACTTGAACTGATACCATAACTTGAAAAATACTCACTGTTTGGAAAGGCGGAGATGAATGGGAGAAGAATACAGAAGATTGCAATCAATGAGAAGAGGAATCGTAGCATAATCAAGAGTGAGGGAGGAGAACCAAGTAACTGAAGAGATTATTGAATAGTGAATAGGACAATGAAGTCGGGTGATAATATAATTCGAATGTGAAAAGTACAGTCTATAGATCGGAGATAACAAGATCGAGGCCATGTGAGCAGTGGGAGGGGAGAGAGATTAATCGGTGCCAAGGGAACGAATGAAGTTTAATGATGACAAAATATGTTACTAATAGTGTTGCAATCAAAGAATATTCATGATATTTGTAGGTTCAAAGAATATAGCAACGAAAATATGGGACTTTCCTCATACCTATTACTTACACTAATTATAGTGCGACTGTAATTGAAACTCTAACTGAGCGAAGTTTAAAAAATGAAAGCCGACAGTGATTGTGTCGGACAAAGAGTGGTCAATTCTGAAGTGGTTGAATGGGCGGAGAGATGGGAATATCTAGGAAGAAGAAAGAGAAGGCGGAGCTTCCAATCTCATGGAATAGAATGAAATCTCAGTAAGATCAAATGAGTCAACATTTGATTGTTCATTATCCAATGAGCTTTGTCCATCTCATTATTCAGTCTCTCATTATGGAAGGAGTGCTTCATTTATTGTAGTGAAGACTATATCCAATAGAAAGAGAGAGAGATTCACAGTGAGTGGGATGACGAGGAAATGAAGAATTCAAAAGGATTTCGTCAAGCAGAAAATTAATCTGTAGCTAGCGAAAACAACTCGGGTATTTCCGGTTCAAAAGAATGCACTAATACATTACCCTAAAAATCATTTTCACGTCATCTTCCCATCCGTACTTATGGTCGCGGGCTTGAAAAGGGAAGAAATGACTCTCCCTCTTTAATGAGTTTCTTGGAAGAGATTTATCGAGCAGCTCTGTGCATAGTTTGGTATTTCAATAGAAGACTCACGTAAAATATGTCATTCGTCACTCACAAAACTATTTCCGGTAGACAAAAGATTGAGAAGTCATGACAATAAAGAAAGAAGTTGCACGAATTCTCAATCAGCCATTCCTTGGGAGTTCCTTGGATATTATGCAGAAATATTTTAAAAATCATCCCAGGAGAGAGTGGAAGGATATACAATGGAGAGGGCAATTGTATGTTCAATCGTCTGTAAGGTATACCTAGGAAAAGGCAGGTTTCCTGACAGTGTACATGGTCATAGAGAGAGAGAGATGCATGTCACTCTTCAGTCCTCATCATTTCCTTCTCTATTACGGACATCACAACCAGTGAATGGAAGAGAAACAATGAGATTGCTAAGTGAATTTCATTTTCGTCGTCCTTGAAAGGGACGTCTGTCTATCTGTTTCTGACGGATTACTACATTCAATGCAACATCTCCATTTATTCCAAGCAACTGGAAGAAAAGAGCTGAAGCATATTTTGAGTCTCTAGACTATTATCTTGCATCTGATATCTCAACATGCGTAAACCTACACTGACACCTGGATAAAGTAACGCAAATTGTCTAGAATCACATCCGGTTGTTATTCGCTTTTCCGATTAATAAAGCTGAATTATTGCTCATAAACACTTGATTTACCACCTTGTATCCACATTGGCACATGATTTATTATTTAATTTTCTTGGGAAGCCATTACTGTATCGCACCGTTAAAATGGAAATTCTTCAAAATGATTGATGACAAAGAGTGGGAAGCGAAAGGTACAATACTATCTCCGCGAATATAAGAATTCAGACAGAATGGATACAGTGCAGATTCAAGTATCTCGGGATTCCTGAAGATAAATACATTTCACCGCTATATTCAATTCAAAAGGTGAACTAAATAGAGTGTTTTCTTCACTTTTCGCGTTCGACCGCATTTTAAATAGAGATGTTTGATCGTACAGCACCATTATCAAGCATTCACAACTTATTCGGCCAGAGATGGTCAAAACAATAGTCCATTTCTACCCAAGCTCAAGTCGTGTAAGCCAATGTCCAAAAAGGATCCGAAAGAAAAATTTTCAGTAACTTCAATAATTTTAAATTCAAAATCAAAGAGCATTTTACAGTTTCCGTTCAGAAAAATAAAGGGAAATTGCATAATATTTGCACACAAATAGATCTCATTCGGCTGAAGTGCCCCATTCTTGGATTTCAATTCCTGAAATGGGCATGCAAATATTTTTAGTCTGCATGGTCTCTTCTCAGTATTTACAAGTGCTATTAATGAAAAAGAAATGTATTTAGTAAAATCTCAACAACAGATGCTAACTTCAAAATAAACAACATTCAATAGTCAATAAGTCAACTCACTTTCTAGTTGGGAGAAATATCTTTGATTCACAATCAGGAAACAAATTATATGAATTCAGATGTGGGAAATGGGAAATATTTTTTTGTTGATTTTCCGATATATCGACCTAACAAAGATATTCAAAATATGAAAAAGTAAATGCTAACTAGCAAATTTCAGATCACTCCAATTGGCGAAAAGCAGAACCAAGAAGGGAAATGAGATTGCAAGGAGGGGGGAGGAATTAGTAGCGAGAGTAGAAAAATGAAGCAACTAATATGATTCTATTGGGAAACCAAAAAATGAGAAAGAAGGCCAATCAATTGATCAATCAATGGCTTTCTCCTCAAAGAAGGCCGAGTAACAATAAGAAAGAGGATACGATAAAAGCGAGTTGGTAAAGACTAATCGATTGTCTAAGCAATGGAAACAAAAAGGCTACATAGACTAATTTTCAATTTTTGGAACAATAACAACGATGTAATTCACAGTAATGCCCATGAGAATAGATGGGACGAGATGAGTGGATGGGAGATCACTCAGAGGGTCACTTTAGTTGATTACCTTCTTGATGAATGCAGACATACTCAATACATTCTCCGCATGATGGGGAAGAGCTTCGAATATCTTGATGAGAAGAGCATTGTTGTCCATTATCTCACGTAGAACCTGAATGAGACAAGGAATCATAGTTATTGACATACATGAAAAAGTTAGGTGACAAAATCTAACGAAAACGGGGTATGTTTATGAAAAAGACCATGGAAATCGAATAATTCAATGAATGCCGGGTGTGTTTGTGCATCGTATGTTTTCAAAAATCCAGGTAGTTTTCGACTAGCTTTTTCATGTATGGTTATTGAGGAACAATATTCAAAGAGCCCAATACAAATTCATTTCCAGAAATATGTATCACAATGTATACCTTATGCTCAGTCATAATATCCGTCTGTGTCTCTGCTTCAGCCGTAGATGGAATGGAGACACTCGCAGCAGATACACTTCCATTCCTGAGATCCATTGATCAATCTTTTTTTTGTGAAATTATACACCATTTTAGCCATGACGCCTTTGTAATCAACGTCTCCACCGTTACTCACCGGATACTATCATTCCTCGGTCTGAATCCAGGTGCAAGATGTTCAGCAGTGATATCAGAGGAAGCCAGACTATCCACGTTAGGACGCCAACTCAAATAATTATCATAATTTTGAAATTACAAGCTACATTAATAGTAATTAATACAATGGGATACAAGTCTTACGTGGCGAATGCATCGGTGCTGGAAGTCTTGAGGGGATAGAAGTTATTATCCGATGAATGGAGTAACGAACTGTAATCAATTCCTTCCTCTCGTTCAATTCAATCCATTCACTCACTCAGAGGAAGGACTTGCAAGTGATCGATCGAAGTATTCATCACTTCCTATTCCCATATCCAAGTTACTCAATGCACTCATCATATTATCCTCTTCAGATGGAGGCACACTCGATGCTGTCTAAAAATGATTTATTATTATGACATTGAGATTCGTACAGTGATGCTCCCTACAGCAACTATCAACTCACGGGTGAATCCCTACTGATAGATCCTCCATAGTGGCTGATACCATTGCCGATTACTAGAAACGCATTCAATAATATATTTTGAATGGGTTAGTACCTGGTGAGAGGTCGCATCCATTCGAGTGGAATCCATTGAATTGAGTAACCTTGAGAACAATTCTTTAGACAATTATTATACGATAGAGATCACACAGAGCGATGCAGCATCATGGCAATGTTAATACCTGTGAGGGAGGAGGAGTAAACAATCCATTCAAACTGTCTTCATCTATCGTAGGACGACGACGAACCCCTTAAATATTACGCCTGCTTACTATACATAAAAATAATTTCTCGTTTAAAATATCCTCCGATCTCTTACCTGAAACGACCTCCGACATGCTTCTATTCTGTTGAAGTCCATTAATTCTTATCCCTCCACTTAATCCAGGAGGGGAAATAGATTGTCGTGGTCGAGAGGGAATATCAACTGGTTCCTTCCATGGTTTGGGAAGAGGAATTCCCAATCCATTGGGAACTTTCGTCCCAGGAGAGTATGGTGGATGGTAGTAAAGTGGTTGAGGATCGTTGAGTGATAGATCAAGAGGAGTTACCATCACTGCACGATAGATATGCTTCCTGGAGAGATAATAATCGATTGATCATATCTACCGTAGTCCACTCACTTATCCCTCTCTTGACGATAGACAGTCACTCGACACGGCATTCCCTGTCTAGGCGGAGTCTGTAATCAATCAATAACTATCGTAATCCTTCCTGCTCTATAATTATACCTCTCCCGTAGTGTAATCAGTCCATGCAGCAAATGCCGATCCAAATGAATCGTGTTCGAGGAATGAATAGAAAGTACCATTAGCCATTTGGACATGAGAAACCTGCAACGAAGCAAAAAAAGGTTTTCATAATTTCTATGATAGTGCTCTTCAAAGAAGAAATAAAGCGAACTAACTTTCCATGTATCACAAGTATTGAGCATGAGTGCGACACTTTCCCTCACTTCTTCATTATCTCCTAGTTCAGTAATATGAATTGCAGTCCATGGAACATCCTGAAGAGACCCATCACTACTTGATTTATGCACCCCATTTATTTTCCTCATCTAGCATTTCCCGTTCTTCACTCACCTCAAATTGACCAGTATAACAAACTGTAATATGAACAGCATCGAAAGGTCTCAAAGTAGGACGAAAGAAATTAGGAGGCACGTAAACTCGGCCTGGAAAGGGAAGTTCAATAGGGAGGTCTTATCAAATATCTTCTCACCAATCTGATCATTCCACATCCACGCTGCTTTCGTTTTCTTATCAACTCGATTCACTACTGCATTAACTTTCAATTGTAGTCTAGTCGAATCAAAAGAATACGGTTCCGGCTCGAATAACTGAAGAGGATACGCTAGAATAATAAATCGATAAAATCTCACCATTCCCAAATCCTGCGGATTGAAAACAGTCCATCCCATTTTAGGGTTATCATACTGAAAATAATTGGATTGTGAGGCCAATTGTGATAACAAACTTGTATTGAGTAAGACTCACCTGATTTCTATGTGCAATATATCTAATCCATGATCCTAGTTTCATATAAGGTTGAACGAGTGAAGAGGGAAGACATGCTAATCCAGTTACTGATGAATAAACTTGAGAATCACATGATGAACCACCCCACACTACGATACATCCAATCTGAACATTGCTTGTAGTTAAAATGTTTTTTTAATTACAGTATTCATATTCGGAAATACGGTATACCTGTTCATGTACAAATTCAGGTGATCGATGGGCGCCTCCTTGAGAGGCAACTGGTTTCTAGAAGGAAATTATGAGATGAAGGAATAAAAGATAATTGAAGAATTGAATGGAAGAATACTAACCATAGTAGCAGGATTGAGAGATTCCCTTACTTCACACGTAAAAGCAACGAAATGGCAATCGTTGATTACGGGTTGGCAGAAATACTAAAAGCATTTTCTTCTTATGGCGAAAAAACCGCATCTAATATAAGAAAAGTTCATGAGCAGAATGGAAAATAATGACACGTCACACAAAATGCCCAAGGTTGAAGAGAAAGGGTTGAGGAGAAAGACATAATTCCTAATAGGATCTCGTCGTAGAATTCCCAATACACCTGCTTAGTTGTCTAATGAGACATCGAATGGAAATTGAGAGAAGAGGACAAATTGATACTTGAACTTTCACAGCTAATAAGATATCTTTATAAGAGCAAGGAAGCTCCTGATTCTGTCAAAATGGGTTCTTTTTCTCTGTTCGTTAGTGAGACTGAGAAGAGAGAATGGAGAGATTAAGGGAGAAAGAGTGGGAGGAAAGGAAAGAGAAGGAGACAGACTTCATCGATGGGGAACGATGACATTGTGTTGCCATAGCTCTCCCTTACCAACAATTTTTAGAAATAGAGACAGGGTTCAGGAGTCAATGGAAACTCACTTTAATAGTAACAATAACTCCAACTTCGGATCCTCTTCCTAACCATGATTTCCCTAATGCATTTCGAGCAGAATACGGTACAAATACACGACCTTCACGAGGTAGATCAACATAACAAAATCTGTAATGAAATGAAAATTATTGATTTCACTATACTCAAAATGGACTGACTTATCATATTTTTCAGCAATCTTGCCAGTCTTTTCTCGCAATTCATCCGATCTTACAACAGAACAAGCTATATAACTACAATTATTCTTCATTTCCGATTGTTTCAATGCTGTGAAAATAACATGATCTCCGGTCTGCAAACTTAAGAAGTATGACAATAGCACACAGAAAAAGTAGAGACTGAAAACGAAACTTTGTAAACGAGACTCACTGCAAATTTCATTCTCAGATCGTAGCAATTTTGTCTCACATTAGCCGCAGCTATGGGAAAATAAACACGACCCAATTTTTCATCTTCTATATACGCATATGTTTTCAAAAGCTAAAAGGAAACAATATGATTGAGATAATGGTCGTACAAACAATATAATATATTAAGAGACTCACCTCAGCGACAATTCCGTCGCCTAATGATCGACTCATCCCAACAAAATATTAATCGATCCAACACGACAATCGATAATCGCGTAATCTGAAGCATATATAGAGGGAGAAATCAAAGATTATCGTCCAGATATCACGGAGGGAAAGAACCTCCTCGAGTATGCAATTTTTAACGCGATGCAACATTTTTTTCGAAAATTTATGCAAAGAAGGATCAGAATAAAAAATAACCAACAACAAACAACGATTCAACGAAACTTTTTAACAACTAACGTGTAACTTCTGGAGAGATAACGAACAGATTTCAATCAGTGAAAAGACGGAAGAAACTCAAACTGAACGTTACAACTCAATGAATGGGAGGTCGAATAGATCAGAGAAAGAGAGAAAGAGAAGAAGAAGAATAGGTATCGGAGGTCAGGAAACATGAATAGAGGAGAAGATAAAAAGAGAAGTAATTGAGAGTAAGAATGAAATGAATGAGGCGGAGTAGCAAGAACTTGTGAAATAAAAAGAGCAATAAAGGAGTGAAGAAATAGATTAGGCGATGAGTTTGGTAGACTTGACAGTGCTGGCTCTGATACCACGAGCTTCTCCCGAATATCTCGAATCTTCTCTGCGGACATCCGGCACCTGCACCCAATTGTGTCATATTGTGCAATGGGCGACTTATAATGGCAACAAGGCCAGTCCATTTACAAGTCCAAAAAAGTGAAAATGTCTGACCTGTGATCTTCTCCTGATGAGTGCCTTGTTGTACTGGACCTTCTTCTGAGCCTGCAATAAGGGACACATGATTGAGGGTGGACATCTCTTCTCTCTGATCACTCCCCTCCCTCCCCTCCCCTCCTTCTCTTTCCACCCCCATATTCCCCCCTCTCTTCTCTCTCTCATCACCGACACAGCTGCTAAGAACCAGCAGAGAGAAAAAAAAGAAAAGAAATATGATTCGCCAACCTGCAAAAAACAATCACGAACGAATAGAAACTACTGCCAGATGTTACTATTCCAGTTTGGTTGATAGAAAGAAAATATAATGGATACTGTACGCACCCTCGAATGGGAAGGTCCCTTCTTCCTCTTCTTGTTCAATTGGATGTTCTTCATGATGTGATAGCCTGCGCCTCTGAAAACAGCAAATATATTCTTTTAACGAAATAATATGTTGAAAAAGCTCAATCATGGAAAAATTGTACATCAAGACTATTATATTCCTCCTCACCTCTTTCCTTCTCCTTCCTCTCCATCCTCCATTCCCATTCCTTCTAATCCATCTTCCATTTCTTCCATCGATACTGCACTCTTTGTCTTCTGCAACGACAATCCATTACTATTGAACTACCGTACCCGCTGCTCCCCTCCTCACCTCTTCCACACGTACTCCCCGCAGATCTCCTCGGCCGACTTAATGAACTGCTCCGTCTCCACGAATTCCTGCGAGATTTTTGTACATTACACTCGTCAAATCAGGCGTCGACCACTTTCTACTGTTTGTACTTAATTAGTAACCATTTCTCTAGTTTCGGACTCGAAATTTCTCGCTGAACGTTACTTAGAATAATATATTTTCGGCACTGATTCTAGATTTCTTTTCAACAGAGTTCTCTCTACTTTTCTCTACCTTGGCGCTCTTCTCGACGACGCTCGGCTCCGCCCACACCGCGGAGCGCGGCCCGATCTCGCGCTGCTCCAGCACGCCGACGACGATGGCGATGAGGTAGGAGGGCACGGGGATGGACTGAAAATTATATTATTCTGGTAATTAATATTCTGATAACATGACTGTCAATATGTGAACGCGGGGAATGATGAGCTGACTGCCATATAAATTTGAGAAAGAAATTAAGCGATGAGGTAGGACGGCACGGGGATGGACTGGAAATAGTGTAATTGACAGTTCACTGAATATCACACAACACTGAAATTCGGGGAGATCATGCTTTACTGAAACCGAAAACTTGTATGTAAGTTATGGATAGCGAGTGATTGAGATTCACTAGACCCGTTTTTACGTTTTGAACAGTAAAAAAAACTTACCCATTCGATTTCATATTTTACTCCACCACTGGCTTTATTTTCCCTTTTTTTTAATTTTCGAAATACCAAATAATTACCTGATCGAACTCGAACACCCACTGCTCCTTGCCGCTCGTGTCCTTGCCGGCGGATATCGCGCTCATGAGGCACGTCAGGCCGGCCGGGACGGATACCTACATGGAAGATAATATCATAACAATAACAACGATCAAAGCAATAACAACAATAACAAATAACAACAACAATACCTTGCTCGTGTAGGGCGCCTTCACCGCCGGCGTGTCCTGGCACGGCACGATCGAACGCGCGTGGATTGCCTGAATTTTACATTATTTATTCTGTCACAACTTTCTGCTCACTGTTGAGCGCCAACCACCAAAGACAGGTTTTGCGGCGGTACAAGAGGGCTTTTCCGGGGATACAAGTGTGAAATATCAAAATTTTCGCCTAAATTTCAAGTGAACTGCGGCCCAAGCGCGGGGGTACACACTAAAGTTGGAGGGGTCGCTCAACACTGTTTCTGCTGAAGACTCGCTGATCTACCGCTTCATAGCGCACCATTAAACTGTACAAAATTTTTAGATCTTTCATTTCGCAATCATGTCTAGTTTTTTGACAGGCGATATTGTATTGCAAATGCTACATCGAGTTTTTAGAACATATCAGGAACCCATAATCAACCTGGCCCTGCGAGAACCGAAGCCCCGCCCCTCTCCCTAACCCGCCTCTCCTAGCGCACACCCTTCCCCCTTCATACCTGGCACTGCGAGAACAGGAAGGGTCCCTGCTTGTCGCTGGTCTGCGCGGGGGAGAGGAACTGGAGGGCCCGGGCCGACGGGGAGGTCCGATAGGAGATGGAGAGGGTGGCCCGCTCGCCCTTCGGCAGAGAGGGGATCGCGATGGACAGGCGGTCGCCGAGCGCGGGATTGACCTGAGAAATATAATTTAATTCAATAAAATTTGTTTTTGAAATATCAAATATGAACACATAATACAGTAACAGTATCACTACATTCACTGTTATTGGGGATATTGATGATGCTCTCGTAAGGTAGTAATCATAAAAAAGTGTAGCCGTATTCTGACAAGTATCAGGGGGATCTCTGCCTTCCACGGACTTACGCGAGCCATAATCTAACCATTTATCGGGAATCCCGAGAACAATCCTAGTAAGTGCCAACCTTCTCATAGTTGAAGGGGATCTCGACGCCCTTCCACAGCACTTTCTCGACGGCGAGATCCCTCGCGTCGAGGATGATCTCACTGCTCTCCGTGATGCCCTCCACTTCGTGATCGACACGACCGGCGATCGTCTTGGCCGCCATATCGACCTGACATTGATAAGTTATCAATGATATTGCATGATCAAGTCGCTCCTGATAATGTCATCTCAAAACCCTCAGATTACAAGCAAAAATGGGAGCAACACACACTATGCTTTTGTAAATAGTTTAAAAATAGTAATAACAACAAAAAACAATAAAAACAACAATAACAACAACAACACCTCACCTTCCAGTCCAGCTTGGTCGACCGGATGACAACGTTGAGATGGTTGGAGAAGGAGGACGGATCTGCCATCTCGCAATGCGTTGTGATAACTGGAATACTGATAAATTAAAATAAAGAATAACGAGAAAAAACGAAAAAGAAAGAAGGAAAGCAAGAGCAGAAATGGTTGTTGACGAAATGGATACATTACAAATGGTTTCCAAAATAAGGGCGGGAATTCAAATTCGATAGCGATCCATTACAAAATTTGATTACAGTAGTTACGATTTTTTTGCGGGAATTTAAATCAAAATCCGTTACATTTTTACATTGTTAAAAAAAGAATTTCTTCCACCGACTAAAATTTACCCGTCCAATCAGAAGTATCGCTGCATCGTTACTAGACTTTGAAAAGGAACTAGCAACTAGTTCCTTACTAGTCAAATCGAAATTGGACTCTCCTCATTCCGCTCACGCTTTCTCGAGTGGAGCAGTGCATTTGACTAGTAAGGAACTAGTTCCCCCCCCCCCCCCTCCTCCCCTCTCCTACAGTACTCCTCCATACCTTAGCAGTCACAATATCATCAACGATAATCTGTTCACTCTTGTGTCCTTCCTTTAGTCTCTCTCTTAATTCCATTACTTGCTCCATATTCTTTCCAATGAATTCATCCATATTTCGAACCAGCTGAAAGTGTCTTTTGTTAGTCTCTGACCACTCAGCAAAGAAAACAGATGATATTGTATATTCATGAAATATTGAATTATTTGCAACTGATATGAGGGGTCATAGTTTCATTCGAATTGTAAGTATACAATTGTGGTACCTTCTTCATCTTCCTCAATTTCTCCACTACGGGATGCTCATCAATGGCTTCATCTCTTGCTTTCTTCTCTTTGAATGATGATGACTTCAGCGAGAGATAGAATGTTAGATTGAGCAGATATCTGCAATTACGAATAGTCAGTGGGAGGCAAGGCAAGAAAAGGATTAAGCGGCCAATGGCCTGGCTATAGAGTACAACTACATATCTCCGCCCCTAACTCATAATCCCAAATGGATTTCCTTCATTCATTCCTTCCCTTCCTCATTCATTTTCTTCATCTCTACAATCGTACATGCGTAATACTCTCCCATTACATCTAATGTGCTGTCCGTAGAGGGAATTGGAATAGAGATAGAGTGAAGAAGTAAAAGGGAGTTGGAACGAGAAAAAGAAGATAATAAAAACAGAGAGATTTGAGATAAAGATCTCATGCCAGATGAATTCTATACCGTACACTCAACACATCCTAAAAAAAAGAACACGGAAAGATTAACATTAGAGTAGTTCTTCATTTCCATTCGGCCAGTACATCTCTTTCAAGTACTAATGCGATCTTTTTATAACCCATAACACTCCAACACAAACAATTTCCTATGCTCATAATTGTAGTCTCCATGCAAGTATTTAATTGAAACTAACGCAGCATAAGTATCAGCGACAAGGAGCAATTGCTTCCTCACAGCAGATTCCTTCGGAAGAAGGCAAGTTATCTCAGAGAGTTCATCGATCACTGAATCACATACGTCGCGCTGAAATATAGACAATTTCATTCTGTAGGAAATCAAGACAAACAATAATATCATTAGCAGCAGTTAAAAATAGCTTTTTCTTCTAATCACATGATTCTCGTTGCTAACCGTTCTATTGTATTCTCCAATCCATTCGATCATCTCTTCATTCTTCTCTCTTGCCAATTGAATGCTCCATTCCTTCTCTACAGTCAATTTGTCTGCCTTCTTCTTCTTCTTCGCAGCTTCACTCTCCTTCTACAATCATCCATTCTCAATCTAATGACCAATCCCTGTTCGTACCTCTTCATCTTCATCGATCCACACGTCATCTTCAACAGCAGCTGCTGCTGTGGAAGCATCCAATTGCTTCTGACGAGATACCGCATCGAGCTACAATGAGAAGAGTTATTCAATCCCGGGGATGAGAGAAGACAATGATATGCACATCCTAGTCATATTCAGATGCCTCAACACAAGAGGGAAGGATGAAGAGAAAGGGATGGGAATGAACGACAATCCATCTTGTTCACTCCTATCGAAGCATACATTTTTGGTGACGATAGATGAGGGAGACAATATTTACCTTTCACTTCAGTTCCCCCTCCTATCACTCTCACCAGCTTTCTACTCTATTCTCTCCCTTAATCATTATCTCTAATCAACAGGGAAATAATAGATAAGTAACTCGTGGGGGTTCATAAACTGAAAGTGCGCACGACCAATGGATGCTATCGAGGAAGGGAGGGAGGAATAGACAAGAGACGAAGGGATAAAAAAGATACGAAGGGGGGAACGGGAAAGCGTGGGAATGACAAGTAGAACTCTCACTCTGTTCACTCTCTATTCATCAAGAATGAAGACAGTCACTGTGTCACATCACTCACTCATGAGAAAAGAGAAGGGAGCACATGGTACAATGGAGGAGTAAAGATAGATAGGATCATGAGATAAGAGGGAGAGAAGAATTATTGATGATAAATATATGCAGAGATAGACAGAAAAACAGTGATAACGGTAAAAATGGTGATAGGGGAATAAAGAGAAGGGGAATGCTATCTTGAAGGAAATAAAAGGAAGAAGAGGTTCAGACTTTTCCCCTCGAATCTCTTAATCAAACAAGTTTTCGTAACAGAGAGTGAAAAAGAAAAGACGTGAATAAAATGAAAAAGCTACGAAGGACAGCGGTTTTCCAATGGAAAGGGAGCGACTATACTTTAGAAATAAAAAAGTGGAGCTATTTCATGGGATAACGAAAGAGAAAAAGGAGGGAAGGAGATGCTGGATTGAATTTCATGCACTGTGGCCATAGAATCGAATTCACTTTTTGCGCAATCCCAAGGCATATTGCAAATACGGATTCAAATGGGTAATAAATATTCCTTCTTTCTCGCTCGTTATGTTATTGAGAATATTATACCCTCTCTGCTGATATGGAGACGTCTACTCTTCTTCCCTTCTATCCTTCTATTATTTCCCCTTCCCGTCTAATATGAGGGAAAGGGCAAATGAACAATGCAGAGGCATGAAGTGATTCATAGAAGAGAAAAGAGGAATGGACAAGAAGTTGGAATGGATAGACAGAGAAATGAAAGAGATGGATGAGATGGGCAGATTTGGCCAAATTAAGATGGAAAGAATAGGAGATTAGATGGAAAGGAAATGAGAAGATGGAAAGAAAGAATGGAATGGGGCGGAATATGTGATCGAATTACTACCACTATTTCATATTATTACATCACTAAAAACCACATCACATATGGGAGGATAGAATATGCACTATAATGGGATTCTGTATAATTGATGAAGAGAGAAAGGGAGGAAAATTGTAAAAGTGAGCACTGAACTTTCATGCCATTCACTCTATGCTTTTCCATTCAGATATCAGAGAAAGTTCTCTCCCTCACACAAAAGCGACAAGGGAACCCGAGAGGGGAAATTCCATCTGACGAAGATTTCGTATGATACTCACAATTCAACAAGTGCACGAACCAGTAAAACAGACTACGATTCCGATAATCTCATATATCCTATCTTTTTTAGAGTATAAATGTATTTCACCTCTTCAAGATGAGCTAATTCCTCTTCATCGGAACTTCCTACTCCTCCATAATCATTATCGACGTATCCACTCTTATAGAAGTCCTTTCTCTTTCTTCCCCATTGTTCCTTCGAAGGAAGAATCGATTCATCATCCGGATCAACTGAATGGAATATATAAGATCGTGTGAAGGAAGATGATGAGATTAAAGTGGAATAGTCAAAGGAAGTGAGAGAAAGAGAAGAGTGTTGCAAGTCCTTTCCGTATTGAGTGATAAGAGAGAAAAGAAGAGTCACTCAACGATAAGAGACAGAAAGAACAAACACAAGACGAGCTCCAATATTAACAAGTATCCTCATGATCCCATCTCTTCCCTCTCTCACACATCCAAGGTTGTAGATTGAGGAGATAACAAGGGTCACGAGGCAATCAGATGAGAGTGAATCTTGTTTACAATATGATGAAATCCTTACCTTCTTCGGCTTCCGATCCGAAATCTGAGTTACCATCGTCTTCCTCTTCCTCTTCAGAATCATCGCCCTCGACGTTGAGAACCTAGAATGAGATGAAATGCATGATGTCTCAATTGTACTACAAATCAGATGTTTAACTTTAATTTTCTCAAGATATTTCTAAGTAAAAGCTGAGCACACGAATAATCAGTACCTCTTCCACTTTCTTTCCATGGACTTGACGAATTTTTCCCTGGCCGATCTTTCGATCCTCATTATGGAATTGATCCTCTTCGTCGTACAGTTCATCGTCGCTTCCGACGTCGATACTGTATGCGAATTCAATTTAATGATAGTTCAACAATTTGTAGTTTAACGCGTACTACATTATTAAGTTCAATTCTTGTAATACCAGACAAATAACTCCAAATACAAACCAATAAATGAAGAATAATCAAGAAAACTCACGCGACAGTTTTCTTTTCCTTCTTCACACGCTTTCCACCCTTAGCCATTGTGATAAATGAAGTCCTGAATAATAACAATTGATATAGTACTATCTAATTAACGATCATAACAGGTCAATACATCATTTCATTAACGCGAAAATTAATTATAAAAAAAATAAATTATAAATCGTTCCGACATTATTTTTATTTCTATTATTTAAACTACTGTATCTTTTAGCCCTCTGTCAAATTCATAACTTACCATTTCTTCATCATCATCGAGCGCGTGTTTTTCGTTCCTCGTTCAGCCTTTCTTGATCTACCTTCGTATGCTCTCTGTTCATTCCTTCTTGAGCCTCTTCCCTTCTCCATTCACCTCCTTTGACCTCGGTGCTCGATAGCACACGTAATGGAGGGCCACGACTACGAGACTCATTCCATTTCTGATCACGACGACGTTATCAACGGTAAGTCCCTATATCTTTCCCTATTTTTGTTGATCATGCTGGGCTTTCAGGCTCAACAGTAGCAGACGTGCTGCGGGCGGCTCGACTGCAGGGAAATGAACAGAAAGAGAAGGAATGCATGAGGTTCGTATTCTTTAAATTCAGTTATTAGTAATATATGTGTTTATTATTTTTTTAGAATGCTAAAAACATTTATTTGTTAAGATTTCTTCGTGCAATAGTCGCTCCTAAACTCGTGGGTGAGCAAGCCTACATAGAGATCGGCAAGGAGTTTGACATAGATTTCATCAAGGTAAATTATCTGTTGTTGTCAACAATGATCTGCCATTCAGGAACGTTCGGCCACTCTGATAATGTTCAGTTCAATTGCGAATGCGTATGTCATGGGTCAGCGAGTCTATAGTTTTCGACGTCTATCCAACTGCAAATTCGTAGGTAAGCGTTTCGAACCTACTGTTATTGTTTTTTTATTGCAGAATTATTGGATTCGTCCGAACCACGCAGTCCGGTGGGATTAACGGGGATCACTGGTTAGTATATTCGTTCCAATGATTTACAGTAATCGGATGTCTTTCTTTTTGAAATTCGATTACCGTTAATACCGTTAATACCGTAACCCTTCCTTGTCAGATCGATCAATTCTTCGCGTGCTTCGATGGGGATACAAAAAGGATAATTTACTAGTCCTCAAAGAGTATGAGGTTGGTCTCTCCATAATTTCTAATTCATTTAGATCTGTTTCAGCGTTTTCTGTGCGCATATCCTGGTCGCCTTCTCTTCAATGAATATCAGATATTGCACATGGCGAATCGTTTCGATTTCCCAGACATCAGAGTAGGTAGTTAATGCACCTTTGTATGACCAGTGTTGAGCGACCAAACATTGGTGGGTACCCCCGCAACTGGACCGCAGTGTACCCGAATATTAGGCGAAAATATTGATTTTTCACACTTGAACCTCCGGAAAACACCTTCTTGTAACCCCGCAAAACCTATCGTTCGTGGTTCGTACTCAATACTGTGTATGACACTTCATTATGAATAGAACATTGAAATCGATTTGACTTGATTTCAGACTGGAATTCTCATGAAAATTCGAACAATTGATGATATTGATGCATTCAAAAGAGACGACAACTACGAATTGCAGCTGTCTGGTTTGTATTTTTCATTTTTTTGGGAAGCATCACAATGGGCAATCACAGGTTAGCAGTGATCTCCCGCAGGACGCAAATACCTTTATTAACGGGATGGCCTTTACCTTTTACATTTTATCAGAATAGGTAGTAAGTGAGATTTTATTTCAGTGGTGGACAAGGAACTGTTCGATATTCGAGCTGAAAACATCAGGAAAGTGATCGAAAAGGGAATTGAACTGACCGAACCTGAACAGACTGAACTATTCACATATGACGTTCGTAATGGTTGTTCGGCCCTTTATAGTTGTGCCACTCGGTGAGTTATCGATCTTTGATCTTTTAAAGTTTGAACAATTTGGAATTTTTTATTTCTCAGATACGTCGAACTGAGTGATAGGGAGAAAGAAGAAATTATGGAAGTGGAAGAAAATGTATATAGAGGAGGATTCAATGCCGAGATCAATGGTATCATGTTCTAACTAAGTGTTTTGGTAAATTATCCGAGACGGGAAAAGCTAATAACTTGTATTAATTTACGTATATTTTTTCATGTCAATCCAATTGAAATATAACGCGTACAATGCACTAATAAATATGCGGACTTGTGCATGTCTTCCGTTCACAGTGTAAAATAGTATTTTAAAACTATTCTTTCACATTTTTTTCACAGAATCACATTGTCACAAAAAATATTATACATTTCGTGAAGTCAGTCCTATATTTGTGTGTCCTATAAATCCCCTGCCTTGAGAATGAATAATCCGTCTCTTCATTTTGCATATTTTCATCACGACAACAGTTCACTCAGAATGAAGAGATGGATTCTTCAATATTTCTTCACACTGCTTCAATTTGATGTAAACATTTTATTCTCTTTTTCAACATAGAATATTAACATGTAGTGAGATATGTGTATCTGTTATGTACAAATATCAGAGCGTGTTTTCGAATCTGGTGGCACCTTTTCTGTGGTTTGTGAGAGGGCAGAAAGGGCGGCGGGACACTACACGATATTACAGTAACCCATGGTCGAGGACTAATAATCAATAATTAGGAGGTTTTGAAGCGGAAACGAAGTCATTGGTTGTAATCTCACTCTCACTAGCCATGGTAAGGGTAAGTAGATGATAACAGGTGGATTACGAGAGGGAGATTACAGTAATCTATGGACAAAGAGAAGTACGGTAGGAATGGTAAGGGAAAGGAAAGAAGAAGAAGATACATCTTGTGGCATCTCTGGTTGAGTGCGAGAGGAAGGAACTTCAGTGATCGAATTGGGAATTGATGAAGAAGAAGGAATGGAAGGCTGGAAGAGAATACGGATAATGGACGAATATCATACTGCATATTTAGAAAAGTTCATTTATTGTGTTTATAAGAGTGTGAAATTCATGCAGCTGATTTTTGTCAATAGAAGTCGCTCGTTAATTGTACAGGCATGAAATTGGTTACCTTAGTGCAAGTTCCGATGACATTATCCTTGAGATGCTCACACAATTGATCTTCTTTGTCTGTACAACTGCACGATGCAAAAGCTGCTCCTGCAATGAGAGAATGAAGTTAGATTGTCCATCATGAGATGACAACTCTTGGTTCACATTTTTTATTGGCTTTAGTTGAGCTTTTTTTCCCTCATACAGATAACTTTGGAGATTGAAAAGTAACTATATTTTTAAATACATTGATCATAATACGTCGATTGATTTGACACTAACCATTCTGCGAAGATGTGACTGCAGAGAGGAGGGAAGAACATCGAGCGGGGCATGAACCCTGAAGGAGAAGAGATCAAAGATAAACAAAGGGAAAGAGTACCTTCTTGCTCTCAGCCTCGCATTCGGAGACGAAGGCTTCCCATGCAGAATTGCACTGGAAAGAAGTGATTTAGTGAGCCCTTATTACGACTTCGAATTAAAGAATGCTACATAATTTTTCCAGTAATCTCAAGAATTATTATGCAGAATGAAGATCACTTTTTTTTCAGTTGAAGCCTTCTCTTCATTGGTTCCCCCTTTGGATTTCTTCTTGTTGTGATGGATCCCTTCATCCATTGTCTCTCTCCCTTCCAATCCAAGAGGTGGATTCAATCCCTTCTTCTTCCCCTTTTCTTCTCTCACGAAGATCATAAAGAGAAGTGCACAATCGACGTCGTTGCAATGCAAACAATCTATATCCAGAGGGAATATCTCCCTCTATCCGAAGGCATGGGGGAAGGGACTCATGGGGAGGGGGAGGGGATGAAGCACTAAAGAAGGTCAGAGTCCCCTCTCAAAGTAGTAGAACAAACAGCAGTAATGCGTGTGCTTAGAGGGTTCAGTTCACTCCTTTCTCCTTCTCTTCTTTCTCAGATTCGATAGATCAAGTGACAATCCATATCCGGAATGTATTATCGTGTGTAGATTGGATGCCGTTGTCAATCCATCCGAGATTCCCTCCTTGTCCCTTCCCCCCTTCCCCTTCTTCGTTGTTTGGAGAGAGAGATCGGAAGGTGTTGAGAACGACGAGAGAGAGAAGGGGGCATTCATTCCGGTCACTCTGCCAAAGGGGAATTAGCCCCCCCCCCTCCTCTCTCTTTCCTTCTGGCCGGTTTCCATTGCATCGTCATCGATAGCACAGATGCCATTCACACCTCTCCCTTCCCGTCGATTGAAACCCCTCTCCATGGATAACGCACCGATTAGATTACCCGTACGTGAGAAAAAGCATTGGACGAAATGGAACCCGGAAAGTGCGAAATTCGAGGTGGAATTTAGATGAACTAACCTCAAGATCGGCTTCACAGCTCAATTTGACGAGTGAACAATGGACAGTTGCACCGAGGGGAAGGAAATTACACGTCTTCAATTCTTCTCTTCCTGGTAGACATGAGGCATCGGATCTGAAAGGGATTATTGATTAGAGGGTGATTAGATCTATCCTCAAGTCCAATCGTCTTTTGTTCATTCCCCATTTCCATTACTAATCTAGTGCAACTGGAGGGATTGAATTCCTAATGGGTCATTCGATCCATTCCATCTGTCTACGTTGTCTTAATCTCAATCAATTAATCTTCCATCTACCGTATCCCTTCCATCTACCGTACCTGAGTAGTGCCCTTCCGAGTCTGTTCTGATACACATTGAGAACGGCCATTCTGCATTGGGGCTGGCATGTTCCCGTAGTACTGGAATGGATGATTACTTCATCGAATGCATTCAATGTCAATTTACAACTTCGTTCTGCAATCTAGTTGAATACTATCTCGATAGGAATTGATCCACTTTCGATGTCTATTTACAATACCGATGGAATGAAGAGGAGGAGAGATTGTGGAACTGTGGAGTGAATGGACCTCCACACCAATTATCCCATTCTGTCACTGACTCACCAGAACAAACGACTGAGTAACAGATTGATTGTCATAGAGAAGACTCCCTTTCTCTCTCTATTCCATCCGGAATTCCCTCCTATGATCTCCCCTATTCTTGAAGACTATAGAGGGGGATTAAGCTGAGTGGGGACGATATTCGAGAAGGGATCGAGTCATTTCCATTCATTCCATTGCATACACTGTGAGTAGTTCCGATCGAAGGGAAGAGAAAGGGGATACACTTTCACACCAAAGGGATAACCAACTAGTCATGATGGATCATCTCGAACTTTTGCCAATGAGTAACACTTTCACTACACCTCATGCCTACTTGTCACGCATTTTGCAGAAAGCTAACTGTTGTCTATTGAGGATGCTGGGAGACAAAAGGAAGGAACCCTATCAACTTCCCTATCTCCTCTTCATGCGAAGGTAGCCCCTCTTTCCTCTCTCGATTACCAGTCTATTAGAGTATCTCTTACCCTCTCGAGTAATAATGGACAGTAAATACTTTGCTTCTTCTCTCCGCCAGTCCCTTTCTCTCTCTCTCCCTCTCTTTCCATTAACCTCTCCCTTTTGATCATTGGCCAATTTGAGAGGAAGAAGGCAGATAGGAGCCAATCAGAAGGGACAGGTAGACAAGAGAGAGAGAGAGAGATGAACTGACAAGTTTGAGAAGGAGAAGACAAACTGGTCAATCGAGTTAAGAGAGAGAGAGGACAATCAGTTATTGTAGATGATTATGATGATGAATTAGATGGACGGAAGTTTATGAATGATGTAAGAGTGATTCTCACCATGCCGCCATCAAAGGAGCCAATCGATTGCCGCATTCGAGGTCACTTTCACATGCAGCCAGAGCATTCTGAAAGGGAAGAAGAGATCAAAGATCAATTGGTTTCATTCTGATTTCTCCCCTCTCGGAATGGTTTTTGTGCGTGTGATCTAGTTCGTTCGTCCATGGAGAACAACGACAAACAGAGGAAATGGAGACGAAATCAGAATCTGAACGGGGAAAGAGGGAGAGAGAGAGATAGACTGAGAGACTTGGGGCATGACGAAAGAGTTCAATCTATTTCAGAGATGATGAGGAAATTGCCTAGTAATATTATTCAATCACTTGAAATATTTCTGATTAATAAAAACGAGGATTTTTAAGGGGAAAAAGTCAGTTTCAATTTTGAAAGTGATGTACAAATACAGCTCAAAAATTTTCTACCAGCGATATTTTGTAATGAGGGAAGTTATCAGACCTTGCATTCTGCAGAGTATTCCTCCTCCTGTCCAAGTGCGAGAGCGAAGAGAGATGAGAAGAAGAGTGACCACCGCATTCTAGAGAGAACGAAAGATCAAAGATCAAATGAGTGAACGATACGAAAGGAGTTCGGATGATGGGGTGAGAATGGTAGATGCTCGTGAAGTAGAGAGAGAAGGGAAGAAGGGATGGAAGGGGGCGGAGTCTGCCCTGAGGGTGGAAGAGAGAAGGGGGAAAACAAAGAAGAGAAGAAGGAGATGGAGGATTCGACCAATTAGACAAATAAACAGTATCGAGATTCATGGAAGATGTGCAAGAGAGATCAAGAGGAGATGGGGGATGGCTTCTGATGAGGAGAGGGAGAGGGAGAGAGGGAGGGAAGGCTCTTGAGATGAACACATAAAGCTTCAGCCTGCTTGCGCATATTTTGATCGTTGATCTCCCTCGTGATTACTCTCTCTCTCTCTCTCTCTCTCTCTCTCTCTCTCTCTCTCTCTCTCTCTCTCTCTCTTCAATATCTTTGGAAGTGTTCGTCATCGACATGAGTCATAGATGGGAAAAGGAGCCTCGAATTCCGGAAGCTCCGACGGATAACTGAAGAGAAGTAAGAGAGATTGAAGAGATTCCCCTCCTTCCCTTTCTAGGTCCCGATAAGTTTGTACTATTGTAGTGAAAGGGGTCGGATGTCATGGATGATCGGGTTGTGAGAAAGGGGAAGAAGAGGGAGGGAAGAGAGAGAGGGATCAAGAGGGAACTTCCGCCATCTCTAATGAGTCATTCGAAAATAGAGTAGAAATGATCCAAGGGAAGAGCTTGATCTTTCCTGTTCAGAAAGGAGAAATCTGAAGAAAGAGAAAGATCTAAGAATGGAATGAGTAGAGGGAGATGGAATTGATTGGCCGCGAAGGATATGTTTCCAACTATAGCCATTCACGACCCATTTGGCTTATTCGTAAGGGGCGCTTCTTTTGGAAAGGCCATACAAAACAAAAGGAAGGCTTGAAGAAGAGTCAAGGTTGATCTACTAGGATGAGAAGCATAGAGAGAAGGAAACACTTGGGTCAAGAGGATGATCAAGGACTGATGAACGGTTTCCCATGGAAGACGAAGAGAGAGAGAGAAGGGAGGAACTGTCCTTTGGCATGAGAAGGAAGAGAGATCACGGATGATTGAATACACTGAACACGATGGGAGAACAATTGAAGAGAAGAACAACCATTTGAAACCAGACAATTTAGAGTGTGAAGAGAAAGAGAGATGACCGTAGTGGTTTCGGACACTTGAGAAGAGACGATTCCGGGAAGAAGAGAGGATGGAAGGATAGTACTGTATCTATCCATCTATTGCATTGAGATACGCACTTCTTTCATCTCAAACAACGAAGAGCACTCAAAGTGATTAGCACCCATAAGGGATAAGAGAGATAAAGGGGGGAAATGAAGGCTGTCAATAGATTATGCGAATCCGTAGAGATGAGATGTTCAAATTTAGACACCTCGATTCTCATTTCTTCAATTTTCCGTCTGAAAGTATGACTAAGAGCCAATGGAAATAGGAGTACATCATACTCTTCAGTCTTTCTCTCTCTTTGTGCACATCAAGGAACAAGGAGTCTTCTTCCTTCCTTCCATTCGTTCCATGCTGTTTGGAGACTATCACTTATTCAGTCTGCAGTGTCTCTTTCAAGAGAGAGAGAGAGAGAGAGATGACTACTCGGAGTATTTACTCAGCCCTTCCCTTCCTTTGACCAACGGGCACTAATTTGAAATTGATGCTCCTGTTTGAATAGTTCCCAAAGGTGCGAAGTGACCGATCATCCAATTACACTTCAAGGGCCAAATTGCTTCATTCGGGCTAACAAGCCAACAACCAACAAATATATAATGATGATTAGACACAATGGCAATGGAGATATCACAATAGAATAATAATGGATTAACCCTCGATTTCCCTTTTGGGGGTGAGTTACACAGAGAAGGAAGAGAAGCTACTCATCACAATCAAAACCCTATTTACACAGTCTACAAACTCTAGAATCGTGCTCACTTCTGGTACAATTACGAAATCCCGAATGACTTCTGTGAAAATATGATTTGCAATCAAAGGTTATCATGCGAATACTTGAGGTTATGTGCAAGATTTGTGCATAAAAACTACAAAGGCAACGGGTAAGGAGTAGGGTAAGGGGGGGGGGGGGGGTCTGGAGGAGAGCTGTGTTTCTCAATTTGTATGTTCAAGAGATGAGAATACGAAATGAATAGAGCAGAAAAGGGAGTGAGGAGAGAAGCGAACGGAGATCAACAAGGACTATGGAGATGAAGAGTAGAAGGAAGAAGAAGAAAGAAAAAGAGGGAATCTCTTCATTCACAATACTCTCGAGAGACTAGATCACAAGAGAATGAAGAGGAAATGAAGAGAATATTGGGAAATGAGGGAGAAGAGTACTAGTAGATTATGGTGCAATGAATACCACGATGTATAAAGCTAATCGAGAATGTTAGAATAAATCGGAAATGCACGCGGATTACTATTAAGAATCACAACAATTATATCGACATGAAAAGGGGATGGGGAGAACAGGGGAGGGGGGAAGGGACCCGGGGATGTACGATACAAAGAAATATAATTACATAGCTAACTTGTAATTAACGGAAGAATAGAAGGGAAAGAGGGAAGGGCAGAATGATCATTCATTCATTCACTTCTTCTTATTCTTTTTCTTCTTATTTCCTCCATTAGTCTGATTTCCCTCTGGTGGAATAGGAACAACATCTTCTAATCCAGGAGGAGGTCCACTCATCAATACAACTGTATTCGTTGTCGTTGTAGTGGCAACGATCAATTCAGATCGAGGAACGAGAGTGGGAGTATCCTTCTCTTCAGTTGGAGTTACTTCCTCCACTACGGCTGATTGATCCTCTGAGGGGATGGAACTAGCAAGAGAACTCTCAGAGATGGTATGGGGTTTAGATCGAGGAAGAAGTTCAAGTCGTCTTCTCTCAGGGGCAGGAGATGCATTGAGACCATCTGTTGATGAGACGGAAGAGGGACGACCACGATGCCATGTCTGAACAGAGACGGTCAAATGAATCATTCAAGTCATTACATCATAAAGTATATCTAGATAACGACATTCATAATCTCACCTCAGAATCAGAATTTTCTTCAGCCATTCTCTTCTCCGTCTCTTCACGCACTTCCTTCATTCGAAGTCGAACCTGCGAGATTTAAGTTGAGGTTGTTTCTGCGGATAATCGCTAATAAATCTCTGATCTTCGCAATAAATTCTTATTCTCTCACCTCATTTGAATAATAGGGAATGAAAATGGCCTCCTCTGAGCACCATTCCATCGCTTCGTATACGTGAATTAGCAACTGGAATGAATAGTGAATTATTATAATTTATTATCCCTCTCTCTTTTCTTTTACAGAATTATAAGATATTTCTTACATCAGGGAATCGACTTGTGAAGTAGGCGACAAATTCATGAGGGACTTCTCCCAATGAATTACGCACGTCCTCGGGAAGTTCCCTGTGAGCGACAACTCATAACTTATTTATTCTCCTGATTCAGTTTGAATCCAACGGGCCAATATCACATTTTTAAAATGATACGATGGTAATTGCATTCCTACTAAAATATTCCGTGCGGCAATCGCGTTGGCTCCGCCCCTTTTCACTTCGTTTTTCGCGATTTGCGCCTATTTTCACTTGTTTTCCTTAGTTTTTAATGATAAAACTGGTATTCTGGGATGATTTTACGCTCGTCAAGCATCAATTATATATTTAATGCTTAATTTTAAGCGCGGCCATAGTTTAATAGCAATTTTGTTACGCGCGGAACAATAAACAACTTCGCGTCAAAATGTGATACTCAGAAATGCATGGGAATCACTCAAACCTGTAGTGATGTTTCTTATTTCTCATCGCTCTCAACAAATCTCGAACCGAATGGGCCTTGTACGTACGGAACTTGCGAAGATCTTTGAAGAAGACAATTAATGAATACCGTCAACACACGAACTTTTGAAATATTTTAAAAGATGAAATATTCGAGTTCTGACCTTCTCTAAGCGCATCACAAATACGATCTCTCCAATTCTTCTTGACTACATTGAATCCATTCTTCTCCAATCTCCTCAACACAGGTGACATATCCACTTCCTTCTCCACACGATCCGATACCTAGAAGGGATAATCTCTACATGCAATGTTCGAGCTCGAATTTTCTTGCTTCACCAATGATATGGAAAACATACATCACCAAAGAAAGCGAGTTGTTTCTCCGTTCCCCAGAAGAAAGGATGAGTGAGTATGGCTTGTGCAGAGGGACGACGAGTGGGGGAAGGAGAGATTGCGAGAGAGATGAGATGAGTAGAGAGACGAGTCTCTACAATCAATCAATTAACCATTATAGGCTACTGTGATTCGTCAACTACCGTACCTTCGGCGCTTAATCCAGTGAGTGAGTGTGCTCCATTGAGGATGTTACTTGTCCGATGGAGTGCCTCTCCATAGGGATGGGATCCCTCAGTTAACACGTAGTAGAAGATGCAACCAAGAGAGAAGATATCCATTGGGAATGACTGAAATCAATTGATTGGATACCGTAACCGAGAGGAAAAGTAAGATTAATTAACTTACCGTACTCTGTCCAGTGAGTGCTTCAGGGGCGATCCATCCATCAGTTCCCGCCACTCCACTTCTTTTCGAGAGTGAATGCCTGAATATCGATTGATTAACTACCGTATCTCATCTCATATCGATTACCTTCCAGGATGCAATCTCTTGCAGAGTCCAAAATCAGAGATGAGAGCTCTTGATCCTCTTCCTCGTGTTGAAATAAGTACATTCTGAGGCTTGAGATCACGATGAACTACAAGAAGAAAAAAATGTCATTGAATGGTTGACAGACGTATGCTGACCTATATTTATTGAATGTAGATGGGCCAATCCTTCTGTTGATTGACGAAGTATCTCCTCTGGTGAAATTTCAAGGAAGTCGAAAAATTCCTGAAAATACTTCTCAAATTATATCAACGAACGATTTCCTTGAATCGAACCTGATCGTCATCATTTTTCCTCCTTTTCTTCTCTACATAATCATACAGAGAGGCGGAACACAACTCGAGTGCCAGATATCGGAACATACTGTCTGATTCCTGAAGGAGAATGAGAGTACTGTAGTCTATCTTCAATTGATTGCTCACCATGCAAAAGTATCGTATAACATTGGGATGATCATCTGAATCTCTCAATAACTCCACTTCTCTTTCAACCAAGGGAAGGAATTCAGTGAGTACTCTTTTCACTGCAACTTCTCTTCCATCGAATTTTCCCTTGTACACGACGGTCCCCTGACAGCCTGTGCCAAGTACACTACTCGCATCGTAGTGAACCTGCAACCAAATAAATACTCATTCACTTTATAAACTGCTACATTTCGAAAATCGTCGGCTTGAAAATAGTACCTTTCCGACTTGCATCCATCCAGTCAATTGTATTCGTGCTCTATTCTTCTTTCCACTACTAGGAGGAGTGATTTCATCCTTCTCTTCATCTTCCATTCTCACACGAGAAGTCTGTGCTGATCGAGCTCCCTCTGCCACTCCCATCTAAACATAGTCCATATTATTATCACTTCGTATCACAGGACATCTTAATCAATACACCTTTCTTCTCACCTGTCTTCCACACATCCAAATGGTCGCAATCAACAGCACGGCCACAGTCACTGCAGCACTGATCACCACCTGTATTCATACATTATTCTCATTCCAATCAGAGTATAATTCTCTCTGGATACACCACACTTCAGCCCCTCACAGTCAGTCCCATATTACCTGAGGATGTCTATTGTACATAGTAATGAGAAGGGCGAGCATCGATTCGTCGTCAATCGTCAGTGTTGGCTGATCAGGGCCGATCACCTAAAGAGATCAAAGATCAATCTCCAATACTCATTCCCTCTAGTTCGAGAGAGACACAATCACTTACCTTCTGATCATCATTCTTCGGTTTGACATACTCAATGAATGGGGGATAGAATGGGATGAATGATGAGTGAGGATGAAGATTCTCAGTGGGAATGACTGCTGCCAGATTGAGTTGAGGAGGAACGTGATATCCTGAACGGAAGATTATACCGTAATCACAGCCCCCCCCCAATTCTGATTCAGACAAAATTGAAACAACAATGACAGACTGGTCCAGCCCTCCCTATCGATTCCTTGTTCTCATTCCTCAAGTGTCTTGTTCTCCATTCGGTTGCAGCAAGTGTGTCATTCCTCAGAGGCATGACACCTCCCCCTCCTCCTCCCTCTCCCTTTCCCTTCCCTCACTTTTTGTAAACTTCATCATCATCACCTCGTCTATGCCTCCCTTCTTCCCCTTGCTATCTCAAGTCGTCCCCCTCCTTCCTCCCCTTCCCTCTCCCTCTCTCTCTCCCTCCTCCCTATCCCTCGGCCATCACTCCTCCTCTACTTCGCCCCTCACCTCTCAAATTTATCTGCTCACTTACTCTTCTTTACTTTCCCCCACCATTCCTTCATACTCTCTACCTTTTATCGGTTTACCGTAGACACGAGTCCCCATTAACTCAATCTCTATCACACTATCAATAGACCTAATTCTGTACGCTATTCCAATCCTTCATTCAGATCATCAAGCCAAGTCCGTGATCATTTCCTTCCCTCCTTTATCCTCTTCCCTCTCCTCTCTACTCAAAGGGGCTATCACTTTTCTCTTCTCCTCACACTTTTCCTCTTCCCCTTCTGTTCTCACATACTCGTCCATCTTCTTGTCCATGTCAATTTTATTTCACCAATCGCTCTACTTTTTGCTTTTCCATTTTCTCCTGTAACTAGTATTCTCATTCTGAATGAGGATCATCTCTTGATCTTGCCTTCTCTCTCTCTCTCTCTCTTTCTCTTCCTACCATGAAACATGCTCCCTCCCCTCTCTCTCTCTCCCTCTCTTCATTCCACCAATTCCAAATTGCTCCTTCCACACTTTTCTTCGTTCAAGATCACAAACTCCCTTATCCTCATCCATTTCATGCATATTTCTTTGAAGAGCGAACCAATCTTACAAATGTAAACCTTACCAAGAATAAGGAATTCTCCATCTTCAGTCTTATGAATAATCGTGTTTAAATCGATATCCACTGCTTCTCTCCTGGGTGGAATGGGACGATCTGATGGCTGCAAATTATTTTATCACTCATATCTATTTCGCCTCATTGTCAGCGTTATATTTTACGACCTGAATTTCGAGCTAACCACAGTAATTCTATCTACGTATCTATCTATCTTGCGAATCGGTCACTCGCACAGAAAATGATCAGTGGTACTCAGGAATCATACACTTCCACTTCCTCAGTCAAAATACGAAACTATTTATATGTGCCAGACACGTTGTCCTAATTCTTGATCTGAGTGAGTCTCGTTCTATCCGTCCTCATAATATAAGACATAGAGTAATCTTCCCTCTCAGAGTACTCTCACAACAACACTCCCTTCTTATCCCCCCTCTCTCTTGTTTCTGGACTCGAGATTGGAGAAGGGAAGGGAAGAGGGAAAGAGAGAGAGAGAGAGATGGAGGGGGAATCAGAGGTGATGAGTGTTGACCCAGAGTCTTCTATCTATCCAGTAATCACTCAATTCCCCACCCTCAGCCCATTTTTCATTTGACAAAGGCGAGAGGAGTGAATCTCCCCCTCACACTTCTCCCTCAGTAATGATCATCACTCGAAAATAGATAGCACTCAACGGGTTAATTGTACCATTATTTTTAAACGATCTTGATGTTTACTAGATAGTCACGTAGTTTTGGGACATATAATCGAAAAGATATATGGTAATGATTTATTTAAAATAGAAAGCAAGTAGAAAGGAGGACACTTATTTTTCACAAATAGATTTTCTTAATTTTTAAGAGATTCATTTTCCTAACAAAAAAAAACATAAATAAACTCACAGGCATAGCAATGGGAGTTGGTCCCTCGATCAAATTTGGTCCTAGATATCGAGGGGCAAATGTTCTCGTTTTCTCATCGACGAATGCATGAGAAGCGAATAGACCATGGACTGATTCACCCACGTAGAGAGCAGGATAGAAACCCTGAAAAGGAAAGCTATGCTACGGTCAATAACTACATTTATTCTGACAACCAATTGTGAAGATTTCATACGTGAATGAAATCTTTTTTTCTGGTCGAAATTCGGTTGAAGTAGATAATTTAAGGGGATTTAAAATTTAATAATACCGTTTTGGCGGAAGGAGAGACTGCAGCAGAGAGAACTTCCGACCAAATTGATTTATCCGCGAACGATTTCTGCAATTATATTAATTTCTCAAGGTTAAAATATTTATTTAGAGTGCACACACATTTTGATCCCCACCATAACGCAAGTCGACACTTTCAATCTCAATCTCTCACTTGTCCGATCTCTTTTCTCTCTCTGTCTCTTCTGATTCGCTCCTATCATTAAATCATCAATTTGATCGGTCTCTCCCTCCTGCTTCTCCCTCATCAATTGTGCGAGTACACGAGAAGATATCCAATGAGAGGGCGAGTGAGAGAGAGAGGACACATCGAAAGAGAGGAAGAAGAGAAAGAGGAGGCAAGGCAAGAACTAAGTCCATCTACTGTACTTTGCTCTTTTTGAAACCCAATTCATTTCTGAACGTGCTACTGCAGATCAAAACACTGTGCTGAAAGAGATCGGATATCGGATGTTCCGTACCTTCATTTTTCTCATCTCCTTCTATTTCACGCCCATTCGACCATTTCTCTAATATTCTCATCTCCATCTCTTCTCTCATTCTCACAATTACGTTTTTCCGTTCCGTTCATTCTAAAGTGGCTGATTCAGTGAGAATCTCTTCTCTGCTCTCTTCGTCACCTCCAATCATTTCTCACTTTCATCGCACAAACAATGAAAATTAGCCATTAAAGTGGAGTCAACGGTGATCAATCCATTTTACTCCATTCTAATTCCTTTCAGTTGATCTTCTTCCCATTCTGTCCATCTTTCCCAACCCGCTTGTATTCACTGTCATAACCCGCATGAGTTAACTGTGTGTGTCTTCTCTACTATCTCTGAGTTCCTTCTCCTTCTATCGTTCTCTCATTTCTAATCATGTTTAATCTCAGAAATGGACGATGGACTGGGTACGCCCAAGGAGCGGACAGTCTCTGCAGATCTGTCCATGAGAAAATCAAGCAGAGTCAGTAGACTAAGTGCTCCACGGCGGTAAGCTCAGTGTCTTCTTGATAAAACTAACGTAGAAATTATAACATCTAGCATCCGCATTCTTCCCATTGGGATAGTTGTAATCGCATACTGGTCATGATCATTTCAGCCAAATATCAGAGGACTCTCGTTCGATTCGCTTCCATCCAGACATCCTCAATTCCGCAATTGCTCAACAAAGTCTTGCGAACGCAACCACCAACCACCGCCATCACGGTATAGATTGGAAGAATAGAGCGAGGAGGATCAGTCGCATACCCACTGCTGGTAAGTGGGCAACAAATGACAGGGTTACGTACTCCATAGGATGGCTTTAAAATGAGAGGAGCTAACGTGTGATAAAGATCATGGAGGCCGATTGACGACACAGTGAAACTACTTCGTCGTGCATGTGAAGTGCACATTCCTTCAATTCCACTTTGCTCCTTCACCTTCTCATTCCACTGCTCCCTTCTCCCTTCTTCTTCGCTCAAAGCTCTTCCGATCCTCTAATCAATCTCCGCCCTCTTGTTCTCCATAAATCCCCAGTCTATGGAGTGAGGGCAAGGCTGGGAGAGAGAGGGAAGGTGGATGGAGGGGAGGATGGATGGACATTCAGTGGATAGAGTGGACCAATCGAGGAGAGTGGAGACATGGTGGAGAAGAGGCAGTCGCCAGTTGTGTTCTACGCTTATCAGAGAGATAGAGAGAGAAGAGAGATGGAAGAGGGATCAGATCACTCTGGTCTGCCCCTCCCCCAATCTCATCCTCCTCTCATCCCCACACCAATCCATGCCTTCCTGATTCTTCCTTTAGTCGTGTATATCGATCATCCGATCGACTTTCCCTTAACCGTACTCCCTATGCCTTCTCTCGACTGTGTCCCTCCATCCTTCTTCCTCATCCTTCTCCAGTCATCAAATGTCTGAGAAGGGAGTGCTCTCTCCACCGACGAGAAAGTACACTAAGAATAGTCATTCTCCATCTACCCACTCAGTCAAGCACAAGAAGAGCCATCGACATGGTAATGAACCGGCGAATAGGAGGGGCACCATTCATCAAGGACTAGCCCTTTCACTAGGTATCAAAGGACTGGTCATTCATTACGATTAAATTAATCATTCTGTATATGTTCAACTGCATATTGCAGGTCTCACTCGAATTCGAGTACCGGGTCGTCTCAATTACAAGGAGATCCGACAACGATTTGAGCGACAGTCAACATTCCATGGTATAATCATTTACAAGAGCACATTCTTGTTCAAGATTCCGAAGTGATAAGATACGATATCAATATCGATCACTATTACTATTACTGTGGTCACTTTCGTCATTTACAGGCGTCTCTCATGCGGCCCTTGCTCCGACCTCCGTATGGCGATGGTTTTGGTATTGCATCTTCTTCGTTTGTCTCTTCGCACTCCTTGCACAAGTGAGCACTCGCACAAACTCGTACGGCTATCAAAACCACAACTACACATTGGCACCGATCAAAAATGCACATCGATCCTTCGTCTAGAGCACACTTTCACACCCCCGCGCAATCTAAACATCCACGATCACGCGACATTTGATTAATTCTCAACTATTTCGAATATTTGCACTCTCACAATTTACAGAAAAAAATAAACGAGTAGAAGAAATACGATCCGTTTCAGATCTTCTTTCTCTTCAAAAAGTATAGCAGTTATCCCAAGACGGTGGACTTAGATGTGAGTTACATCTTCCCGAACTCTCAACCAATATCTTCCCACACCCCTCCATTTACCCGATGACAATAGTAACTTGATCTGAAACAACTTATATTGATCCTGCCCCTCCTTCTCCTCTGCATGTTAGCCCCTTCTCTCTTGTTGTATCTCTCATCCTCACTCTCTTCGACAAAGAAGATACTCATCTATCCATCATCTCCATCATAATAAAAACTAATGCAACATGGATGAGGGGATTTCGGAAAAAAATCTGAGAACATAAAGCAATAGGATCTAAACATTTTGAGGAGCGCATTGAACGAGGCAGAATAAATTGCGTAGTACGTTGATAAAAATTCGCAACGTAATGAATGTCTAAAGTGAATTTCTTTCACTTGGTCCTCACTCTTTTCCTCTCGTCTCGGGTTCACTTTTTCACCACTCATCTAATCAATCCTCACCTTCTCTTCTTAGTGACGCTGTTGCAGATGCCCGACAGGTGGACTCTAGGATTCAAGTCCCTTCATATCCCCCCTTCTTATTCCTACCAATCGCGAATATAAAAATAAATAGAAGGGATAAGAGGGCATAAACAATTAATTTCAGCTCAAATTCGAAAACGCGCCTTTCCCTTCAATAACGTTGTGTAATCTAAATCCGTACAAGAAAAGCATGATATACTCCAATCCGGCCACGAAATCAACAGTGAGTTATTCATCTCCTTATGTTGAAACCTTGATGGTGCAAAAATTGATCGATCATATTGTAGATGGAAGCCTTTGCTAATCTTGTCGCCAAAGGAGATCAAACGGAAGGCGTCGCCAATATCCTCAATTCATTGAATCGATCGCCACGAGGTATTCACTTCCTCATTTCGATCCGTCTCGATCATTCACTAGCATCGACTACAACTCTCTTCTTCTATTCAGTCTCTTTTCATCTTTCGTTCCATCGTGAATAACACTCAGAGATCCTATCATTAATTGCCCCTTATTGCTCTCTGTTCCTCTGGGTATGCTTCGTGTCTCTGTTTCCTCTCTACTCCCTCACTACCTCATTCCATGTTCCTTCCACTAACTAACACAATGAGTCAAGACAACGTAGTGACAATTGACAAGGGAGTCTGGCCGGTGTGAAATGCGGATTGATCAACAGAGAGTAGCCCCGGTAAACGGGTAAACGGAGATCGCATATCTCTTCTGTCAGAAGCGGCAGCCTTGCGGAAGCGACAACGACAAAAACGAAGGAGGAAAGAACCGCGAAGATACCACCAGGTATCCTTCATGAATTATGTGTGTACTAGAGAAGAAAACGGAGTATCTTTCTTGATTGATTGTAGATGGATCATAAAATAGCAAGTGTTCATGAATTTTTGGAAAAAAAAATTCCAGGTTTTCGCGCAATGTCTCTGTGATACCGACGAATCAACTGGTCTCCGCAAGCAAGGTTCTTGTCTGTCAGCCAAGAAGGGAAAGATCGAGGTGGATGTGTCTGCCACGGAGTCCACTCCCCTCTCCCTCTATCCATCACGATGTCTTTGCCAACTGGACGTCGTATCACATGCTTTGTGGCCGTGCTTCCCATGTACGTTACTGTTCTATTCACAGCAAATCTAAATGTAGAACACAGCTAATGTCTAGCTAGTTAGTCTTCTGATCTCACTGTGCCTTGATCTTATCCAGTCTCATGACAAATTAGTGTATCCTTGCCTCTCCTCCTCATCAGAGGACAGGCCTTACACCACCACACCAACACCTCCTTCGCCTCTCTCACATCTCACTCTATTGTCTCACCTTCTCTTCCATCATTAACTTGTGTCGTGAGAGAGGGGGACTGGAAGGAGGAAGAAAATTGAGACTGAGATTAAGTGATTGGATTTTCACTTGATCTCTTTGATTCACGGCGGGCACAGTCCGCAATACGTGGGAAATCAAGGCCGTGAATATTTCAGACAACACATGGAAGGAGAAGGTGTGCGCTGAGTGTGTCGACGATTCTGGACACTGTCCCATGAGATTCTACAAGGGTCCACTCAAGTTTGAGGATATACCGAAGGAGGAGGTAATATATACTAAATACCTTTCACGAATCTTGTTTGATAATCTGACTAATCGAATGTGTTGGTATATTTATAAACTATTCTTTCTTAGCTATCTCGTCAACATCTAAACATGACTACATCGGTAAGCTTTTCATTCTCTCTTGAGTATTCATCCTCACCTCTAACACCTTCATCCTCCCTACCTTCTCTATTGTCAACAAGCTCTTCCCCACTCTGCAGTCTCCTTTTCTACGAGGGATTCACTCGTAGTTTAGAGAGACAGAGGGAGGGGATCAGATCAAGGCTGAACACATGTCCGATACCCTCTCCTCGCTTCCCCTCTCTCACCTCGTCCCTGCATTCCTTTCTTCCCTTCGTCACTCCTCAGTTATTCCTGTCGTGAACACAATTGAGAAGCAGTACAGAGAGAACTCGCGAAAACATCCGAGAAGTAGACGCCATCACGCATCACTGATTAGATTTGATGAATGAGCGGACATCCGCATTCCAATCTTCATTCTAGGTCGATCTGTGTCTCTGTCACAAGGAATACAACCACTGTGTGCAGAACAATGACGATGGAGTCATTCCCGAGATTGATCCCAATGAAGATTTGAATACTCTCAACATCACCAGCAAGGTGATATTTCCTACTTCCAAATCCCGAGAAATTTGCATGCTCATAAAATCACCTAATTATCGGTTATTCAAGGCGTATGCCCAATTGGAAGCTCTCGGTCGAGTGTCCACAACCACCACAACGACGCCTTCTCCTGAGATACAACAGGCACTCGGATTCGATGTAAGACGCTGATCTACAGTTCCAAAAAAATAAATCAGACGATTAACCGACGATCTCAGGACGTTCAAGACGAGATCGCCCTCTCAGCGGCTGCACAACAAAATCTAATTTTCGCTGTGGCAGACTTGGACGAGGAGAAGAAGGTACCCAGTTCAAGCCTAAAGAATATGTTCACAAAACTTATATATTTAGATGGACCTCTCTCACACTCAAGAAGAGTTTATCCTGAAGTGCTCATTCAATCAAAAAGACTGCAATGTCGAACAGTGAGAGCGTTCTTTCCATTTCTAGTCGTAATTTATTTTTCATCTAGGGACTTCAAGCTGCACTACGATCAGACGTACGGTAACTGCTTCACTTTCAACTGGAATCGATCGTCCGCAGTAACTGCTCACAGAGCTGGAGCAAACTATGGTAAATTCCTTTCTATATATGTATTTAATATTAGATAAATCATTCTTAACAAAAAGCCCCTTCACAGGTCTGCGAGTGATGTTGTATGCCAATGTGAGCGAGTACCTTCCCACCTCCGAATCCGTCGGCTTCCGGATCACTGTGCATGACAAGTGGATAGTACCCTTCCCTGATGCCTTCGGATATAATGCTCCCACCGGATTCCTATCATCCTTCGGTGTTCGCATGGTACCTTATTCGGAACTTCTCTGTTTTTTGGCCCAGACAACAACCGCTAGGAAAGTGTAAGGGGTGGGGGAATGAGAATGGTAGGGAGGGGATACTCTGCGAGAAATGGCTGGGCCAAAAAACAGAGAAGTGCCCCTTATTCTTTGTTACGTGACGGTTGTAAACCGTGCGTTAATTTCAGAAGCAGTTCGTTCGCATCCAAGCTCCGCATGGTCATTGCAAGTTTGGAGGAGAGGAATCCGGCACGTTTGTGTACAACGGTTTCAACTACTCCGTGGAGGTTAATTATACAGCATTTTCACATAGAACCATGAAATTCCTCTTCAGGCTTGTCATCGAAGTTGCACACAGAAGAAGATCATCGATTCATGTGGATGTGCTGATCCGATGTATCCTCTGCCCAAGGTGAACTTTATTTTTGCATGCATGATTTTTCTAATGCTATTGAATCCCCGTGCAAAACACAAAACATCTTTTCGTTCTGACAATGAGGATTTATTTTATATATTTTTTTCCGATTCTTATGGTAAAATTCCTTAATCACAGGAAGGGAATGCCACCTTCTGTCATGTCACCGACACAGGTGCTCGAGATTGCATTCGCAAGACCACTATCGAATTAGGAGTGTTGATAGCAGAGGGAGCTGTAGAGGACTGTCCATGTCATCAACCTTGTCTGTGAGTTTTTACTTATTGATAGGGCGAGACGGTGATCTTATTATAATTATTTTTTAGTCGAGTAAATCGCGTAAAACCCCTTATTTCATTATCAGGGAGACAAATTACGAGGTGACATACTCTGCTGCACGATGGCCATCGGGTGCAGCCAAAGTGATGGAGTGCATGGCAAATGACAATGCATGTCTTGCCAAGTACAGGAGTAACTCAGCCATGATACAAATATTCTATGAAGAGTTGAATTACGAGACACTAATCGAGACCGAAGCATACGGAGTGAGTCACTCAACCTACTCAATTCAAGATAGAGATCACTATTCTCTCTTGCAGATAGCGTCATTCATGGCTGATCTTGGTGGTGTGACTGGATTGTGGATCGGTGCATCTGTGGTGTCTCTCTGTGAACTAATCGCCCTAGTATTCATTTGTGGACAGGCATACTACAGGAATAAGAAAGAAGAAGCAGCTACCAATAGGCGAGTTGCTTATTGGAAATTTCCGTTCAGCATATATGAGTGTCCTAAAAAAACTACGATCCCTAATAACTAAACGTTACCCGGTTTCTTTGTTCCTTCTAGTCAATTATGAACGCTGGTCTCCTTACACAGGACGGTCTATTCAATCATCTCTCGTGAGAGGCAACCGTTTAACGAGTCCTCTTCTCTTACCTTCCAATTCGATGTCCTTGACATCATCTCTCAAAACACTCCAACCTCTATAGACAGTCGCGTTAGATGGCGTCTCTATTCAATTCAGAAGAAGAAAATAAAGATGTGAACGAAAAATGTGAATGGGATTGCCCTAGAGAGTCCAACATTCAATTCCAGTTCCGACAAGTCGCATAAGAACTCAACTAACACCCTGCACAAACTATCCGTCCAGGTCAGTCAATCACTCATCACGATCACTTGTCAAATACATTTCAACCCCCTTGGACCATCTCTCTCTCTCTCTCTCTGGGATTGATCTCATTTTGATATCGCTCTTTAAGGGGACAACCCCCCCCCCTCTTCCCTTTCTCTTTCCTATCCTACCGATCACGTGAATCGAATCAATCTCGCAATGTTGAATGTCCATATTTCCACTTCCCGTCTTTTCTTTCCATCCCTACCATATCTCATTCCCTTTCTCTCGCGACCTTTGGCGACCATCTTCTCAAGTGAGCTAATGAAATAAGAAAACAAATAACAGAGATGAGACTCTGCAAAAAGACAGACAACATCTAAAGATAGACTGAATGGACATTGTCTAATTGAAATATTCAGGAGATGCGATTGTCTCTATCGACTCATTCCTCTCAATCAAAAATATCACTACGATCGAATACTCGAAAGTCCCTCCATTCACTCCGATCGTCTAAGAAGTCATTGGACTTCCCTCTCCCAGAAGGAACTGAAGAGGAGGAATCCGCTTCAGAGGTATCGAACTTCATCAAAACAAAAAAAATAAGCAAGTTTTCTCATTAGGAATCAGACGAGACTCAAGGTAGTTGCCGATATCTCGCTCCTGGAGAAGAATTGCCGTGTTTGTGCAAGTACAACGACATTGGCCATATCGTAGTTATGAAGGTAGGTCAAGGACACTATCCTAATGAGCTACGACAACAATTGCAGGCACTGTGTCCCGTTCACGGCTTCATGGTTCGTCGTAACTACGACTATTCAGTGTCCAACAGTGAAGAGGGTACAGATGAGGACAATGAGGTTCATAAGGTATGTTATACAAGCTTTTCTACATTTTTTCCGTGTATAAATAACGTATGGCTTTGTATTCAGACCGAGGAAACAGGTCCTAGTTGAGTCTCCTCGACAGGTGATAATTCTCTCTTCTCGTTGATTGCTCTCGCTTGCCAACTGCATCCGTCTCTCGCTTTACTCTGTCGCTTTCGCTTTCCATTCACCACTTTCATCTGCTTGATTCTATCCAATTAGGCACTGCTGCCCTTCCACCAGAGTGCACCCCTTCCCTCCATCATCGTCATCTCTTTCAGGAGGAACCGTACTACGAAGAACCATACTCTCGCAAACTGACAAGGAGAACATCGAGTAGACTCTCCAAAAAGAAAAGCATTAAGAAAAAGAAACCAGAAGGAGAAGAAGGAGGAGAAGAACAACCAGGTCCATCAGGATATGATGGACCTGGTGGAGATGGTAAAGATGAGGGAGATCATAGTAATCAAGGGAATGGAGATCCACCACCAGGAGGATCTGAATCTCTCTCAGTCGTTTAGAACTCTTTCTTGTTTCTTTCTTTCTTCCCATTATAGCTTGAGTGTAGATCCATCGAATTTCCCCTGTTTCTCCTTCCTTTCCATTCACTCTACGGGTAACTCTTCTATCTTGGGTCTTTCTTTAGTCTCTCTTATCTATTATACTTTACACTTCCCGATGCATCTCTTTCCACTACCAATTAGTCCACAATGCAATCATCTTTTCGTGTTACACTGTGATACCCTTCGTTTATGAGTATTCTCGTCTTTTAAAATCCATAAAGCTCATTGACTCAACTGTACCTGTGTTCCCGAAATGAGTAGACTGAAGGTGCCGTATCGAGAGGATTATGGTAATCAAGTGGACTCCCCGGTTCTCTATCCCTCTTCTCTCTTCTTCTCTCTCCTCGTTCATTTTCATCCCGACCGTTCTATTTTCTCCCACCTCTCACGTTTCTTGCAAGGGAGCGATACTGATTGGATCTCGCGAAGGGAGAGAGAGAACGAATGAATTGATGGAAGGGTAAGAAGGGTAAAGGGAAGTGAACAGGGGTATACCTCAACAATTCCCTCCATCGTTTCTCTTCCTACTGGAGTATACGCTAGCTTATGAAGGCCATTCGATCGAAGAAGATACATTGCAACCACCTGCAATGAATGAAGGATCAACGATCAATTTTTGCATAACATGGGATTATTGCCAGCCACACACACAAAAATATATTGTTGTAGAGCTATTCAATCGTATTCACTTTCATCTACTATCTAGTTCCCCATTCGTAATCCCAACCATTTTGTAGACTCCATCACTAATATCAACAAGCATTTTCTCCTACCGTTCTCCATTATTCGAACGACCAATAAATAGAACCAACCGGCTGTCCAACATCAGTCTGCCACAGTAAACTGCCCGTCTTCTCGTGAATAGCAAGGACATCTCCAGAAGAGGAAGAGACGAGATGACGGAGAGGGTACGAGATGTCTTCTGAATATTAATTTCAATTGTTGACAGCCGATTTTGAATAGCTTATATATCAACAATAGAAAATGTATTATAGACAGTTTATATTCGGCATACAATTTGTGGAAAATTAGTGGGATACCTGGTTGGAGATGAGTGGAGTAATCAACGAAAGTCGTGTTCCAACTTCTCGTTCGATTCGTCGGATCGTACATTGTCACACGATATTCACGACGACCGATGAATACCTTAAGAGAAGGAAATCAATACGGATCCACACTTCGACCGTAAACTCCATTGTTTTAGCTATTTCGTATGTGAATCAATAAGTACCGTATGAACTCCGTTGGCAGGGCATACTCTGTGGTAGGACGCAGAAGAGAGTGTCTCCAGTTTTTCACCAGAGACCGGATCGATACCAATCCACACATCCTTTTTACTACCTGCAAATTGATATTTGTTGACATTCATTCACTGTTGTGTTTGCGTGAATGTACAATAGTCCGCAAAGAGAACATTTGATATGTTCATTCCGAAGTGTCATTCTGAGGGTCGTAAAGAGAATGATACGATGAATTGATTCTTTACCAGCATAGAAGACTCCGTCGTTCCCTACAACGGGAGAAGCAGAAACTACTTGAGGGATACTGAAGGGAAGCTTGCGAAGAACACCCTCTTTGAGTGAGTAGAGACTTCCATCCTCAATTATGCAAGAATTCTCATAATGAACCAAAGATCACCTACATCCGCACCATGACAACTCAATTACAGAGATAAATAATAGCTAAAATGCAATTTACATGTGGGTTAGGCAGAAAAGTGAAGCCTTGTGTTACGGTACTTGGAGCACGAATGACAGGGTCTGCAATACGAACAATTCAATGCAACAACAATTCCCACATCTTAATCGTTTGGTAATGATTACTTTAAGTTTGAAAATATGCCAAATTTGCTATTAATGAAGGAATTATTCGCTAACCTTCTTGCATTTCCCATTTTTCCTTCCCAGTAGCAACATCGAGTGCTCTCAGTCTTCCATCGAGGGTCGACACGAGAATCATGCTGACATCGGGATCAACCCCCACCGTTTCACCATTCTGTAATCCAATTTTGATATTTCAAGTTCATTCGATTAGATAAAGTTGATAATTCAGCACGTACTTCCTAAGCCACGTGTGATTAACTCACGTGATATAACTACATAAAGAGCGTCGTTCAAAAAGCGAACCTTGTTAGATTCGACTGCGGATGGAGCGCTGATTCCGATGGATATAAGCAGTGTGATGAAAATGACACGGAGAGCCATCATCATTGAAGAGCGAATTCATTCACAAATTCATTCAGCCCTGCTCTGAAACAGAATAGAATGATGCAACAACTTATACACAATGAAGGCTCGTTCCCTATATACAAAATGATCACTATGCAATTATTTTAAAACGCGATAAACTGGTTTGAAATTCAAATTTTATCATTCGGGAACAACGGGACATTTTTCCGGAGACTTTTACCAAGTGGTGTGTGGTAAAGAGCGCCAGGGTTGGCACACTCTCTCCCTCACCACGGTCTGCGATGGATTATCGATTTTTGGTTAGAGAATTTTCTCTCGCATCTCGGACTTCTGCCTGGTGGTGCCTACTCTATCTCGCTGCCCAACTACTCTCTCTCTCCTACATCTCTGACTGACTCACACTGCCAACTCACTTCTACCCCTCTCGTCTCTCTTGGATCTCGTTCACTCTCATTTCTTCTCTTGAATAGTGCAAATGCCGTTTCTTTCAACAGACGAAGAGATTCTCGAAGGAGTGGAGAAGAAGTGTCCAGTGTCCGCTCACCTCTCTCTTACTTTCCTCTACTCCTTCTTCCCCCTTACCATCAACCAGTTCTTATGAGACGTTCTTATCTCGGTTGCCCTTCAACTCTCTCCCTGCCCCTCAACCCCCCCCCTTCCTTTCCTTCCGATCGTCTTTCCATTTCTTTCCTCTCTCACTTCGATCCTTCCCGTGGTTCGCTCACTCGCCCGCGCATTTCTCTTTTGTTCGCGATTCGCGCCAATTTTTGCCGCACTCAGCCATTTCGCATGCTCAGTCTGTCGCTGTCTCCCTTTACTCGTCCGGTCATCATTAATCGGATGAGTAATCTAGAAGACGATCCCGCTGGTTGAGCCCTCATAATTATACCCTGTGCAATAGGGTGCGACCTGATGAGTGTATACGCTATCTCTTGAGAGGTCGAAGAAGGGACAAGATGAGGGGAAGGGATAAGAGATAGTAAATATTATCCAGTGGCTATGCTCTCCTTCCCTTTCTACACTGCTTCTTCTGTCCTATGGCACCGTTACAACGGAGGATATTCAGACTCTCAGGTCATTAAGATGCGAAAGAGATAGACGGTCCTTTGTGTCTGTCCTTTCCCCATTCTACCTTCCACCATACTGCCCCGTCCCCCCTTCATAGTGAGGTGATTCCATTGCTCTTTCCCCTTCTCTCAGTCACCTTTCCTCCCCATTCCTTTCTTTACCAATGGATGACATTTTCCATCTCTTTCTGTTCATTTTCGTCATTGGAAGGTAGTATTGGAAAGGCCCTTATTTCTCCGTATATTCTCAATCTCATTATTATTTACCCCTCACTTGTCTATAATCCATCTGGTCACTTCACTCATTTCCATTCAATAGGATGAGACTGGGAATTCCCTTCTCCCCTGTGTCCTGACCTCTCTGCCCTCACTGCCCTCAATCTCCTCCCCTCTCTCTCTCTCTCTCACTTATCAATTCAGTCTGCCTATCATTGAGTATCAGTCAGTCGTTATCATTTGTACTCTTAGTCTCTTCCGTTGCTTCATTCATTCCACACGTCTCATAGTTCACACTTCTCTCCTATCTCCTCCATCCCCTCTCCTCCCCTTTTCTCTCTCTCTCTCTCTCTCTATCCATCCTCTCCTCTGCCCCGCCTCCCTCCTCTCGTCCTTCTTCTTTATTGTGCAACGTGTAGAATTGTCGCTCCGTCGTCCTTTTCCAAGACTTTTAATTCATTTCTTCTAATCAATCGATAATATTCATAGGTGATTGCCTTCACATGTTGATATAGCGGCTCTTCCTTATCCCGTTACTTGTTGTTATTCTTCCTTCTTCTTCTTCTTCTTCTAAAATGGAGTTGGCCTCTGCGATTGACTTCTCTCACTACTCTCACTTTCCTGACGAGTACTCGAATGAGTGCATGGAGGTAAACAATCCACTTTCATTTATCCATTACAAAGGAATCGCATCTTTTACCTGAGATGGGATGAGGAAGGGGGAAAAGGAGTGTGTGTACTATCGATTGATCACTCTTCCTTACAGATGGCGTCTTGTTCTGACGATGAGGATTTGAATAGTGAGGAACACGAACTTGATCTACAGGTAGAGATAGAGATTGATCCTTCCTTTGATCTACCCTTGGATCAAAAGATCAAAGTAGTCCCATTAGTTAGTGTGTCTACAAGAGAGAAGGGAAGAAGGGGATGGTCATCTAATCAATCTTTTCCTTGAAGGAACAACTTCTTCGTGGTGCCGATTACGAAGATATGTTGGAAGACGAAGAGATGGATGAGGATTACGCTATGGATGGTGAGAGAGAGGGAAGAATGACCTACCAGTGACCTACTCCTCTTCTCATCTCTCTCTCTTTTTCCTGTCTATCTCTCTCTCTCTCGATGGTCACACCACTCCCCATCTCGAACTGTTTCCTTCCTTCTTGCACTAACACTCCAACTGACAAAGTTTTAGAAACACCAGCTTAGTGAGATATCACTAGAACGAGAATAGTGGTCGAAAAATAGTCTAGATTGAGGAGAGATAGGGGAGAAAAAGAACAGCTCAATTGGATGGGGATACCCCTTCGACTAGATCTCCTCTTTCTCCCCCTTTAGGGGATAGGGACGAGAGGCGATAAACCGTATGGGATTGACACTCGATAGCTCATTCTTCTTTGTCTCTCTACTAGACAGTCTTCCTTCCTTCCAGTCACTCCCTCTCCTCCCTTTCCTTCCCTCTGGACTCTTTCTCACAATAGATTCCCTTCCTCACAGCGTGAGATCAATGCCTAGTGCCACCCTAAAAAGTATCTGCCTACAATAGACACAACAATATTGGGAGTCAATAAGAGAAGGGAGAGTGGAAAGGGGGAAGTGAGAGGGAAGAGAAGAGGGGATAAATGGCTACCATTCCTTCTGTGTGTGTATCCCTCCACGTAGAGGACACATATTGGGGCTAATTCAAGGGAACAAAAAGTGTGAAGGGTAGACGAACTACCGTATCCCCTTCTCTCCCTGATAGACTACCGTAACCCATTGCCTTCCTTTCAGATGCATATTGGCAATCGGATTGTTCGTCGACGACGTCAATCCGTAAGATGACTGCTCCTCTAATGGAGAGTAGCAGTGATGAGGATGATTCTATTCTTGATCAGTCTCTTTCTGGACCTGTCAACAATGGATCTCATTATGATGAAGAGGATGAGGTACGGTAGATTACACAAGGAATGGATCGATAACTGAGTTTATTCAGGATTCTGAGGAGGGAGCTAAGGTGAAAGGAGGAGGAGGAGGAGTAGGAAAGGGAGGTGCATATCTGCTAGCTTCATCAACTGAGATGCTTCGGATTCGCTTTCCCTTCCAATCTCTTTCCCTTCGTCTATCGGACTTCCTTTGTCTCCAAGAGGGAGATTATCTCAATGATACCATAATCGACTTCTATCTCAATCATATAGTGGAGCATCTCCTTCCGGATGAACCGTGAGTCATCCACACCACACACTACACCACTTCGAGACGACGTTTCGTAATTATCTCCCTTGCAGTGATCGTCGTGTGACCGTACTCCCTTCGGTGTTCTGGCACAATCTGAGCATGAGACAGAACTCGCTGCCGGATGATGTGGAGAGTATGACGGAGAGTCAGAAGGTGAGTAGGAAGGAGTGTAGTGTTACACGATGAGAAGGACGACGATTACCATTCGTCGTCCACAATGCACACTCGGATCGGACTAATCCCCTCTGGCCGGGTTTGGATAGCTATGCTGACAGAAGGAAGAGAGAGAGGAGTGTTGCTGATCAGCGTTGTTTTGCCCATAGGGAAGGGGAAGGGCATCCCCTCTATGGTTTATGAGTGTGTGTAGAGAGGGGATCCAAACAGGCAGTGGTTATGTTCCTCCATCAAGAGAGATATTGATGACCATACCCTCGTTTATAACCCCCCTCTGTGCTCTATCTTGATAAGATGGATTGATCGAGAATGGAGGAAGGGGGGGGGGATACAGCTATGGTAGTGAATGGTAGTCTGGTCCAATCTGTCCAATCTGTCAACTTCCATCGCATTCCACTGCTCGAGGGGAGAGCTTATCATAGCAGTTGTCGCCCCTTCCTCCCCTTTCCACCCCCCCTCCTCTCTCTCCCTCTCCCCCTCTTCCCCTTCCCATCTCTCACTACTCGATTCGTTACACATTGGGAGGGTGCAAGGCTTGAATTGAAGAGAGAAAAGAGTGAAAGGATCGAAGAGAGGACAGAGTGGAAAAGAAGGGAGAGTCTGATCCAAGAGAACTATGAGATGAAGTCGCGGATTGATGATGAGGGCAGAAGGGAAAAGGGGAAGGGGTCAGAAGATCGACCGATAGATGGGGGAAGGAAGGGAGAATACTGTATGATAAGAAGTACAGTAGTAATGATCTTTCCATTCAGGATCACGCTCGATTCGAGGACATTCTTGAGTTTGTGACGGATTTCGAACTGGTTGATGTCGATTATGTCGTCATTCCTGTTAATGAATGGGAACACTGGTGAGATAGCCATTCACTTTTATTATAGTTTATCGATTTATTATTGTGATTGGTTGTTGTATACGGTAGCCATCATTGGCGCGCGCTCTTACTGTGTAGGCAGTTGCACTTTTGCGTGTCTCTTCTCTTCTCTTCTCTTGGTTTCTTCCCCCCCCCCCTCCCCCTCCCC
>LS486987.1:539143-573970 GCA_900490705.1 Pristionchus arcanus | reverse complement strand
GTAAGCGGTTTTTAGACTGGCGGTGCCTAGACAGAAGAAGAGGAGAGGGAAAGGGGAGAGAGAAGGAAGAAAGGGGACGAGGGACGGAGTCTCCAATGGCATATAGTTCAAGCAAATAGAAGATGGCTGGGGGAGAGGGGAACTGAAGGGAAGAGAGTAGAAGGGAGAAGGAATAGCCATGGAATGGAAAATAGAGAGGGCAGAAATACATTGTATACACGCAAAAGGGGACTGTATACATCCAATCCTTTTCCATCCCGTGTATTCAGTGTACAACACAGTCCCAACTATTTTTTTATCTTACGATTTTTCTGTAGAAGAAAATGGGAATGGATTGGCTTCTTGTGAATTATTGGATATTCAGAAGAGAAGAGGAATGAAGAGTGAAGAGAGAGAAGGGGCAAAGTGCATGAATCCATTATAAGCCCTTTTCCTCTTCCTTCTTCTTCTTGCTCCATTCACTTCTTCTCACATTCCCGTTGTCCGAGGGAGAGAGAGATAGGAAGTCTCGTTTTTGCCCCGTTTAGGGAGTAAATGGAGTAAATGACTGAATGGGTGGTCTCTCTCTCTCTCTCTCTTGGAAGGGAAGAAGCCGCAGACTAGCACGGTTCCCAAGGAGATCTCAGAATAGAAAAGTAGAGATGGAGGAGGGAAAAAGAAGAAGAAGAAGAAGGGAGGAAGGGAATAACAAGGGATAAGAGGTGTATTATTGCATGTGTGAAGGAAGATGGAATTGAATGGAGAAGGGGACAAATACAGAAGAGTGAATCAATATCTATCTCTTGCAGGTCTCTCATCATGGTTTGCCATCCATTCACTTCTCACTCTCGAATCATCTGCTTCGATTCTCAATTGGCAAGTGATCCGAATGATCTGAGATCGGCTGCTCAGCTCATCGCTGACTTCTTCAAGGTACTGTAGAGAATCTCTACTAGAGATGGATACGTTAGAGGATACGGTAGTTCTAATCGATAATCTCTTCTCCTTGCAGTACACTCATTCATCTCGTGGTGGTGCTTCCGTCTGTCCTTCGATGGAAACTTCTCTCGTTGTTCCCTTCGTTCCATCGAATCTTCAACAACAGGAGAATCACTATGATTGTGGACTGTACGTGTTGGAGTATGCACGAAGATTCCTTCTAAATCCACCCAAGAAGGTACGGTGTTTGATATCTATGGGGTACGGTAGATGACGATACGGCTGGATGCAATCGAAGTTAATTTTTATAATTTTCAGATGGAATCATTCGACTTCGTAGCTGAATATCCCGATTTCTCAGTTGATCAGAAGAGATGTGAGATTCAACGAGTTATCCTCTCACTTTGTGCTAATCGTCCACTATGGGAGAAACTCATCCAGATGTTGGAAGTTCCCCCTGCCCATCTTATCGATCGATTCTAAGAGGTACTGTACTCATCTATCTAGACTACGGTAGTCAATGGGATTACAGTAACCCTATTCTCTTTCAGATATTGGTAATGGCTGAGAATGAGCTACTGGAGTGTGATTGAGTACGAGTGTTCTCCCTTCTCTCTTCCATCTTCTTCTTCAATCTATTCCATCTACGAGGTCTTCTTCTCACTCCATTGCTCTTCTCTTCCTTCCCTCTTCTTCCCTTTCCCCGTTGTTATCGTAGTCTTCGAGTATTGATTGATCCAAGATGAAATCTCTCTATCAGTGTACTCACATTGTATCCCCTCATAGGTACCCTTGTTGTTGATCTCTCCTCTTTCTTCCCCCTCAAGGGAGAGAAGGAGAGAAGTGTTGTACCCTGATGGTCTCATTTCATCTTGTCATTCCATTCTCGTCTATCTACCCCATTCATCAATCGATATCTTAGTGGTCTTCCATCAATCCGTGATGATCCCCCCTTCCCTTAGTTGACTCTTCCCTTCTCCCAGTTCACTTGTTCATCCACATGACACTCACTGTTACTCTCCGTGTGTTCTGCTATTTCCCATTTCTCGTCGCACTCACTGCACCATCCCCATCGCACTATGCACTCCCCCCTACCCCCTAGTCCCCTATCGTTTATGTTATCTCATTCAATAATGTTCTTTATTACTATTTTTGGGTTTCTGTTATTTCCTGGTTTGGGTTCGTTTTATTCTGTTTCGCTAATGTTGTCTCCCCTTATCAAATTCTTCGTTAATTTTTGTCTCTTAACATTATTTACTGGACAGAAATAGTTCTGTTTCTACGTGGTGATAATGTCCCGTCCCTGCCTTTCATCCCTATCATTTCAGTCGTTTTACCGTACCCCTCCCCTTCCCTCCCTTCAATCAATACTTGCTCACCCTCTCTCCATCCACACACCGATCATTCATCCCTTTCACCTCTCACTCTCACCAATCGCATCATATAGGTTATCTGATTAGATATGTACACGTTGTTACTCCCTTCTCACTCCTTCTAGAGCTTAGCTAATTCAATTCGTCCCTTCTTTTCTTTATTATCGAGATTCTTTTTTGCTTTTATCCAACCCCCACAAAAATACTCATAAAAACCAAATACAAAATTGTTGCTTTCGGTCGTATTGATGAGTGATACGAGAGGCATTTGCCTATCGTATTCTCTCTCGTACGTACCGTATCCCTCTCCTCTCTCTCATACTCGATTTTCCCGATGAGACCGTATCACATACCGTATATCTTATTCTTTGCCGATGCTGCCACTTTTTACGTCGTCCTCTCACTTGTTGCATGTGTCCCTTTCCTTCATTAGATGCATCCACCCCGTGGTATCTCCCCTTTCCCTTACCTTCCCTCCTCTTAGATGGATTCACTTAGTAGAGTATCGTATCCCCGTGAGACCAGCCTTCTGCCTGGACTAAACACAGTGCGGATGGTGTCTTTACTTCGGTTCTACCGTAGTCTTGGAGGTTGGAGAGAGCAGTCTCGTCCCTCCATCTATTCGGTCTCACAATGGGAATGATATCTTGAAGAGTGACCATCGTATCTCCCCCTTCCCTTTCCCCTCTTAGTCCTTGTTGAATGTTCTTCTGATTGTTCACGTTCCTCGTGTTAATTGGAATACATCGTGTTGCTCATTCATCGACTGAACAAGAGAGGGGAATAACAGATTGCAATGGGTGCAAGAGGGGGAAACAAACGACGGAAGTGATAATCAGCACATGTGAAGAATCGAGAATCAACTATTGAGCAGTACACTTTTTTATCTGGGGATCAACAAGAAATTTAAAAAAAAAGATCATAATTTAGCAATCTCAGGAACGCAAACTGATGAATAATTGATCCATCACCTTCCAGAATATTTTCAGAATCGAACATTTGCGATGATAAATTATGAATCATCTCAAAATAATTTTCGGTTGAAAATTCTCTAAAAAACGGTTGGTGCCTTGTCACGATGAAATTATTCCCCTGATTCAGATAATTTTGATTGCAACTAGGGATGCGAGTTCGGTATCGCGAATTCGCTCCCTCTTCCCTTCCCTCTCCCTCTCCTCTTCCGAATTCGCGACAGAGAGAGAAGAGCTAGCGAATTCGCTAATTCCCCGCGAATTCGCCCCAGTGGAGGGAAGAGACTCTCTCGATTCCCCACACTCTCTCGCCTTGTCTCTCCCCTCTCCCCTCCTTCCCTCCAAAACAGCGAATTCGCTCAAGATCAGCGAATTCGCGGGGTGAGAGGGAGATGGGGGGAAGAGGGTGCCGTTCTCTCGATACCGATTCCTTTCTCTCAACCCTAATTGCAACTGAAGTGAAGTCTCACGTCGAGAGGATGATTATAGTTTCTGATAAGGATTGCCATGTGGAGTATGCACAGAGAGAAGCGTCATTCAGATGAATTCACAGAGAAACAATAGTACAGATACAATAGATCAATCGTCCTATTCTTTGGGCGCACACATCAAATAAACAATACGTAGTCTTTGCCATCTGTTGAATAGAGGAAGTGAACAGAGAATATTGAACATCACAAAAAAAATAACGATGACAAAAGCGTTCGTTGTGATGAAAAATAATGGGCAAAAAAACGAGTGTGGAATATCTCTTCTTGACCAAATCTCCTTCGTATGATCTGACATCTCATTCTGATCGGGTGTGTATTTTCTGTGCCCTTCACTTTAATGGGAAATCATCACACACACGAGGGTCAGTTGGTACATCGAAAGTAGAGAAGAAAAGAGCGAATGAAAGAGAAGTGTTCCGACCTCTAAATGTTGTTGTGTAGTCTCTGCTTTCTAGTCATACACTACAATATAGAAATCTGAGGCTGGCTGGTATATAAAGAGACGAGCTCCAATCATCATTTACTACTCGTAGATTGATCCTCCATCTTACCATCTCTGAACTCGTCTATAAACTCCTTCTGCCCTACAACCCGTTAAGGTGAGAACAATCAATCAAAGATCAAAAGATCATTTCGTCTCTTCCGTTTATTCTTCAATCGTTCCATCTCTCATCCTATTAATCTCTCTCTGAGTAGTCCGGCTGACGCTTTCCACTTTGCTGATTAGATAATACACACACAGCTGATGCAACTGCCAATTGATAGTTGATCATCCATTCCTTCCTCCCTCAAATACCCCCTCTCCCTCTCCCCTCTCCCTCTCCCCTCTCCCTCTCTCCCTCCTCTCCCCCAGATTCCTTCCTCCCTCAAATACCCCCTCTCCCTCTCCCCTCTCCCTCTCCCCTCTCCCTCCTTCCCTCCTCTCCCCCAGTCATCGATGTTTCGTGCAGACGAGTGGTGGCTATTTCTCTCTCTCTTTCTCTCTTCACTCTGCTTCTCATTCCTCTCTCCCTTCTCTCTTCAGTATCTCTCTCCTTTCCCTTCTCTTTCCTTCATAGTACACTGCCCTTCTCTTCTTTCGACCTTTCCTTATTCTTCATCTAGACTGTCTGATCCCATTTGAAGAACAAAAGTTTACATACTCATTTTATTAAATTGTTACCCAGACAACCACTCCGATTAGTAACCTGATAAAATGTCTAGTGTAATTCTTCCATGTTTGCATCCGTTCGTCTAACAGAGAACGTGATAGGCGTCTCCATTATTTTGATTTCTCAAGTTCTTCCTCCCTTTATCTCACCTGATTCGCCCTTTTCATTCCCACGTGGTTGAGTCCGTTTCAATGACAGAAAGAGGATCACTTTTGTTCCCTCCTTCTCTGTCTCTTTTCCCCCTTCTCCTTCCTTCTCCTCTTTCTCTACTCCCTCTTCTTCTCTCCCATCTCAATATAAAGAGTAGCTACATCTCTTCATTCATTCTCTTATCTCTTCATTCCCCTCTGAACTCCATCCCTTATCACTTATCAGCACCCAAAATCCAGACAAAGCTGCGTTGTGATTTTATCTTGTTACCGCCCGTCATTTACGGTGACAAAACAGAGTGATATGATCTTTTTCTCGATTGCTCCTCAAAAACTTTTTCAATCTGAAGCTATCGATTTAGTATTCGATGCTGAGAAGTGCGATCACTCACTTCGTTAGAAGTTATAGGAATACTGTAAGAACGGGAATTAGTCTAGCTCAGATTGTTCAATAGTTGTTATAGTTTGCATGACGAGTGTTTTGCTTGTCTTTCTTATCTGTCTGTTCAATCCAATTCTGATCTCCTATCATTGTAGATGTCGACCTTCCCTGGATTCGGAACGAATGCCGTCCACGTTGGACAGGAACCCGAACAATGGGAGATGAACCAGGTATGACACGATAAGATGAATCATATCCTTGTTTTGAAAAACAACCAAAAACTCACTGTTCCGATTCTCAGTGGAAGGATTAGTGAAACTCTTCTCACTCATCTCAATTCCCCATTTCATTCTTCTGATCATTGAACAGCCAGACAACTGTTGCCAATTCATTCTCAATCTATTGCAGGTTGTTCCTCTCATCTCTCTATCCACCACTTACAAGCAGGATGCCCCTGGACAACCCAAGGTAAGGAGAGGGAAGATAGGTAGAGATCAAAGATCAACTTCAGGCTCACGATTATTCTCGTGCTGGAAACCCCACGAGAGACGTTCTTCAAGCCAATCTTGCTGCTCTCGAAGACGCTAAATATTGTAAGTTTATTGTTCAGCATAAAACCATCGGCGATCTTTGAGAGCTAACGCTTTGATCTCTTCTTCTTCTTTTTACGATTTCTTGTGCCCAACTGAAACTGCGCAATAATGACGGGTTGTAAAACCATGAGGAGATCTGAAATAGAAAGTTTAGTGATCGACTCTTGCACAGAATGGAAAGATTAACAGTTCTTGGAACTGAGTAAGAAAGCGCCCTTTCTGTACAGTGAATTGTCCCTTCCCTTCTACTACACGAATTGGTCGAATTCTCTGTCATTTCTTCTTCCGGAGATTAACCTCCAATCATCCCCATCTCAATGAGAAAATGATTGAGAACTAGTGCAAACTGTGATTAGAGAGTAGGAAGGAGGAGGAGGGAGAGGGGGGGGGAGGAGGCCGCGTGGGCGATTTCGATGATGGAAAAGAAAGTGAAGGAATGGCTTTGCAAACTGCAAGAGAGAGTCACACGTGTCAAGGCGATTGGTCGATCACCCCATACAATTTACACCCTTACCAATGGACGAATAAGAAAGAATGAGTTCAAACTGTTATGGAATGTGGTTCACTGAACTGTTCAAGATAAAAATTGATTCCTTACAGGTTTCACCTTCGGCTCGGGTCTCGCCTCCTCTTCAGCCATCGTCAATAAATTGAAGACTGGAGATCACGTCATCTGCTCCGATGATGTCTATGGAGGTAATGGATTATCTCCTGATTCCTACTGAAGGAATACTGTGTCCATCTTACCGTATCCCTCTATTCAGGCACTCAACGATTCCTGCGCAAAGTGTCGATCCCTCATCACGGACTCGAAGCTTCCTTCGTTGATCTGACCAAGCAAGATGAAATCGAGAAGGCATTCAAGCCCAATACTAAGGTGAAGAGAGATTATGATCTGAATCAAGAATGATCTTCAATTGTTCGATCACTAAAGACGCAGTCCATCATGAAGTAATTAATTTGTTTTCAGATGGTATGGTTCGAGTCTCCCTCCAATCCTCTCCTCAAAGTAGTTGACATCCAAGCAGTCGTCTCTGCCGCCAGAAAGGCCAATCCCGATATCATCGTTGTCGTCGATAACACCTTTATGTCGCCCTACTTCCAGGTTAGAATCCACTTTCAAATTTAGAGGGTCGTCGTCTCTTCATTTCACACACTCTCACGTCACTCAAACGTATGAGAGAATGTGCGAAATGAAGACACGGCAGCTTTTTTTTGGAACTCTTCCCTCGACGATGACGTCTATCTGATCCCCCTCGAGTGTTATTTTCCCCATTTAGCGTCCCCTCTCCCTCGGTGCAGATGTGGTCGTCCATTCGATCACCAAGTATATCAATGGACACTCCGATGTTGTGATGGGATGTGTTATGACTGATAGAGAAGATATCAAGGACCATCTATTCTTCCAGCAATTGGGTATGTAGCTTATACCTATGATCGAATGTGATCTTTGATCTTTCTTGAATGATCTTTGATTTTTTCAGCCGTTGGAGCCGTTCCCTCTCCCTTCGATTGCTTCCTCGTCAACAGAGGAATCAAGACTCTCCACGTAAGTTGTATATTGATGATTCATTCGATTAAATCGCTAACTGATTTTCTTTCAGCTTCGAATGAAGGCTCACTACGAGAATGCTATTGCTGTTGCTCAATATCTTGAGAAGAACGAGCGAGTTGAGAAGGTACGGTAGATGGATCGATCAATGGAATCAATAGATAATCTCATCAGGTTCTCTACCCCGCTCTTCCTTCTCATCCTCAGCATGAAGTTCACAGAAAGCAAACGAAGGGAATGAGTGGAATGATCTCATTCTATCTCAAGGGAGGACTCGAAGAATCTCAGAGATTCTTCAAGGCTATCAAGGTAATTTTAACCTTCACGGGTCGTAATAAATCAAACCAATAACACCTTTCTGATGATTTGGAAAGGCACTCGAAATAGATTCCAGCAAAATCATAATCGGGGAGATCAAGATAGAATCGCTTGAAGGTGTTCACTCTCGCTGAATCTCTCGGTGGCTACGAATCACTTGCTGAACTTCCCTCCGTAATGACCCATGCTTCCGTCCCTGCTGAAGATAGAGCCAAGTTGGGAATCACTGATAACCTCATCAGGTATGAGAGATCTCATCTTGTTAGTTATTTGGCCATTACAGTGACTAGTTTCCAAATATTGATCTTTGATCTTTCCAGACTCTCCGTTGGAATTGAAGACAAGGACGATTTGATCGCTGATCTCGAAAATGCGCTCAAGGCAGCCGTTCCGTCGATCTAATCGATATCTATATATCTACCGTATTCTCTCGGTGTGACTACCGTATCCGCATTGCCGCTGTTTCTCACTCCTCGACACTACGTGTCTCTTTGCCCCCGTGTCTCATTTACTTGTTGCCTTCTGATTAAAGAGGGAGTTAATAATAACCGATTGGTTGATTAGGAATGCATACTGTACTTCTACTGCCTTGAATAGACCTTGATTGATACCACTCCATTGTGTGAATGATAACAATGTTTTCGTAAACGACGTTTTATCGATGGAAAATTGATCCGCTGAGTAATAAATATGGACTGGAAACGTCGATCACACGACACTATGAATACAGTAACCCGATGGTAGAATGAGAGTGGGTAAGAGAACGGGGACAGACTGCGAAAGGGGAGACTAGAGGGAGGGGAGGGAGTGGTGTGCGGTATGCTAAGGAGCACGATGGTGAAGGGTGCAAGTCGCAGATTGGCCGTGTACCCGTTCTCGATGAGTAATAGGTATGTGCACAGATACACCGTGAGTGATACGGTGGAAGAGGTGAAGGAAGGAAGAAAGGAGGGTTATCACATATGGGAAAGGGAGCTTATTGGGTTAATGGAGTGAGGCAGATTATACTGTAACCCGATAGAGATATCGATGATCTCGCTCATGTAAAACAATGGATAATAGCAAGATATACACATTTGCAGCGTCTAACAATATAATTGATCTTTGATCTTTCAGTTTTATGGGGTCAACTTATTTCAGTTGACAGTAATTTCATGTGATGAAGTGCTTCCAAGTGATGCTCTCTCTGGATCATCACGAGCCAATCGAAATGAATCTGTTGATGAATGAGCATATCCACTCTCATCCGAATGTTCAGGAAGAGATGAAAGATGAGATCCTGTCTGAAATGATGAAGGAGTTACAATTGATTCGAGGGATAAGTGCAATGTATTATCAGCGTTCAAGATCTTTGCATGAATCGGAAACTTTTTTAGTATAAAGTTTTTAAATCGGGAAAGTGTCCGATCATTAGTCATCGCGAGGGAAAGAGAGTGCAGAAGAACAAAGGGGAAGATAATAAAGGCTAACGTGAATGGGTGATCGGCTGACCCCTGTAGAAGAGGAGAGAAGAGATGATCCAAGTGAATCAGATGACAGACGGGAGGATGAGTGAGTGTAGTGATGAGGCTCCCCTGACTTCTCCAGACAATCTGGACGAGTTACCTGAAGAGATTAATTTTATTATTGGACCATTGACTATCTAATAAGATTAATAGTGAGATAAAAACGTACGCTATGCGAGTTTCTTTTGAAGATATTAGAGAGTCGTGAGAAGTATGACTCTTTCGATTTCGAAGATGATGGTTCTTCTGAGGAAGGGGATACAAAGATAGGGTTCGCTGTTGAGGTCGATGATGTCTGAAGAAAACATCGTTACTTTCAGATATTGAACAATCGAAATATCCCAGTCAGAAAAGTTCACTACTCACCGAAGGGGCTTTTCCTTGTACTCCACACTCTTCTCTTCTGATCATATGGACTTCTTGAGGGGAAACGAAGCATGGATTGGCAGAGAATGAAGAAGTGAGTGAGAAAGAGAGATCGAGAGGACGACGATGAGGAAGAGGAGAACGTCTGGAGAGAGGAAGGAGATAAGAGGAGGGCTTTATTGAGTCATGGAGAATCCATTTGTGATCAGTAACAGAACAATTGTACATCAACCTCTACTCCTATGCATTTAATGATACTAATGGATAAAACATAACAAAAAATAACAAACAGATGATTTTGAAGAGTTATTGTTCTCAATTCATCCCAAATTTCCATGTTGGTCTCTTGAATACGAACCTCGTGGAAGGATCGAAGCTCAATTTGCTCAATTCAGTTGATGGAGACGGTAATTCTTCATTCTTCGGGGAAGGAGCAAGAGAAGATGATGAAGGCTTCTCATCTAATCGACGAGGACGAGAGAAAAGCATCTAAAGAATCAATCGATAATCTTCCATCTACCATAATCAACCATACCTTTGGTCTTTGTACTTCCTCCGGAGGCGGTGAAGGGGCAGATACAAATCCCGTTCTACATCCATCTGATCCACTTTCACTACGTGGAGGAGTCGATTGCATTTCCCTTTTCCCATTCTCATTTCTTTCTGTTGATGGAAATTCTTCTTCTGTCTCTTCGTCCTCTTCCCGCACTCCTTCCTCCTGAACGGAACTTGTTTCTATGAGGGATTATCGATTGAAATGCCATAATCTACAGTACACATCGTCCTACCGTACCTTGGGAATGCGGCTTCTCGAAGATGACGTCAAAATCGCGTGTGATGATGAGGATTTCGGCATTTTGGGCATTTTCATCAATGGCGCAAGACAGCAGTTCTGAAGAGGGAAGAGTACGGTAGATGAGATGAGTGGATCGATAACTGACGGGTCGAGATGATTTTTCCAATGGAGAACAATCCAATTTCTCCTTCGTTTCCTTCATTGGAAGAACGCCTTCATCACTGAAAATGGAAGGTCAAAACTGATCTCAACGTGGATCTTTAATGGATTCTTACCGTAGTCTTCGTTCATATTCAAGGAGTTGGCCCATGAAGTTGAAATTAGGCGAGATCGTACTACGACGGGCTTTGACGAATCTGGAAATAATAAGTTAGAATTGAAGATGAAAGGCCAGAGATCAAAGTTCACTCACTTGTAGGCGTCTTCTGAATCCATTTTCAGGTACTTCATTATGTATGAGATGCACATAGTGGGAGATCGGGAGATTCCCGCCAAGCAATGAACGAGAACTATTTTCTTATTCTCACGAACCTTTTCTGAAAAGATATCAGATTAATTCTCTAATTCTTCAAAATTTTCGATGTATTTCAGTAGGGTTTCGTAAATTTCATTGTTACCGTACCTAGGAATTGGTAAGCATCATTGAAGTATGGATACAGCTTGTCCATATACGAATCATTGACGGGAATCCTCAAGAAGTGTTCCTCGTCGTCTTTCACACTTATCGCACGAGGACAGGTCACCGAGAGATTCATGACGTATTCAATCCCACATTCCTGAAAGGACGACCATTATCAAATCTCACCATCGAACCACATAATCATCCTACAGTAGTAGTTATCAGTTGTTATTGGAGGGCGTGGGTCGAACACTCTACCAATTGTGTACTCTCTCATCATAGAGATGACTCATTGATCTACTCTTCTCCCATCTTTCACTCCCTCATCTTTTTGACCCAATGAAATAAAGAGGGAGAATGACGTAGTCTGACTCATTCCAGGCACCACTTGTTCCTTCTCACGAGTCAATGAGAGACGATAACAGATCAACAGAGAGGGGGGAGATCAGAGATCAAAGATCACCTTCAGCATCTCAGTATTCATAGCATCTTGTTGTGATCCGAGATATAGAAAGGGAAGGATCATCGTTGGTCCATTTGGTCGTTCAGATAGACATGGCTGAAGAGAGAGAATGAAACTGTGAAGAGAATAACAAGATCACTATCGGAAGAAGAAATCTTTGCGAATGTGAGAAGATTCTTACTAACTTTGGAGGAGAGGTTACTTTTTCTGTCGAATAAAATAAAATATTGAATTAAAAAATACCTGAGATTGGCTGCCTCCGGGCACTTGAGAGTGCATGGAAGGAGGAGCTGATGATGGATGAGAAGAATGAGGAAGAGGAGATAGAAGAATTGGAGGAAGAGATGGAGATGATGTTGATTCGATCAATGATGGAAATGCTGATGAGAAGGAGGAGAAACCACCTGAAGAGAAGGAAGGTTACGATAAGGATGAGTACGGTAAGGGAATGGATGGGAAGGAAGATTGGAGAAGAAGGAATTACCAGAGGAGTTTGATGCCATTCAAAGAGAAGAGAGAGTGATGCAAATGTTGAAATTGGAAGGAACGAGGGGAATAAATCACACTTTCTTTGTCATGTTTTCAGTTCAAAAACTCCAGAAATGGATTGCGAAATAGTGTCGATCTCGTTGAATTTGAGAGGTGTAGTTGAGATTGAATGGAAGAAGAGAGCAGAAGGTAGAAAAGAGAATCACGTGGTCAAATGAAGAGATTGAGTCAACACTGAGTCATACGGTAGAATCGATTGATGGAAGAAGGGTAGGTCACACTGAACTACCGATCGAAGAGGAGAGAATAGAATGAGAGATTGTCGTTCTATCTATTGAATCAGAGTAGAGAGAAGAGATCATTGCGAATAGAGAGAATGCAGACAATGAGAGATGAAGAGAGAATGAGCAAACTAGAGAGGGAGAATGAGAGAGTGTGGAAAGAGAAGAGAGTACAGAGAGAGAAAGGAAGGAGAAGAGAAAACAAGGACATGAGTCACTCCAATGTGTGCAGTTCGCGATCGATTGGAAAGGAAGGAGGGGAGATACGGTAGAGAGAGAGGGGTATACTGTAGTATCGATTGATTGAGTAGAATGAGTCAGATGGGATATTCACAATGGGAGCAGATGGGAATACAGAAGGAGAGAGTAATCATCCCATTCAGAGGGATGAAATATGTGATGGAACTGTGAGAGTTTCCATTTTTACCCCATTGAATCATTGAAAAGATTAGAGAAAGAGAAGAAATGAGAGAGAATGGAAATTGAAGAGAAGGTAGAGACATAGAGAAAGATAGAGATTATGCAGATGAGAGAGAGAATAGAGTATGGAAGAGAGAGGGATTTGGAATGAACACTCGTTTTCTCTCCTTCTCTCTATCTCATAAGCCAACTGGTTCTAAGAAACATCGAGATGAAGAGAGAATATAGACAGAAGAGAAAAAGAGAATAGATCAAACCATGTGATTACTCATTCCCCAGATTATTAGTGTTATTGGTAGTCGAGAATCAAATAAAGAATGCGAATAATAATGAGTCAAGGATAATAATCGGATAGAAAGAGAGAGCAAGAGAGACTGTTCTAGTACAGAAGAGAAGAGAAAGTTGATAGAACGATAAAGAAGTAGTGATTAATAGTCAGTTGTCAAGGATGAATCAACTCCTTTTGACCTACCATTGAGAAGGAGTGAATCAGGTCGAATCCTCTTTGGTTCAATAACAGTTTCATCCTTCCTGATATTCTTCCTTCTTCTTCCATTTCTTCTTTTCTTCTTAGCCATTGGAAAGGAGGGACGATTATGAGTGGATGTTGTATGGAGAATGGACGAGTCTTCTTCTCACAAGACCCCTTAGGGGGAATCGATAGAGAGAGGGAGGGGGAGAACTCCCCTCCTCCCTCTCTTCCTCCCTCTCCCCCAGCTGATTCCTCCATTGTCCTTCTCTTCGCGTGGGTTCTCTCAGTCCCATTCGGTTCATTTCTTTCTCGTAGTTTCATGGGAATATGACGAAGACAGGTGACATTTCACTACGAAATTATCCCCGTTGAGACATAATCTTATCTCTAAACTGAATCATTCCACTCTTCATCAGAACTTCACATGGGAAGAAGCACCTTCATCCCTTCTAATCTAATCAATAATTTATCTCCTCGTGACTCTAATAATTCTGCCAATATTGTACGTTCTTCGTGCTTTTCCGTGCAATTTCGTTCAAAGAACCACGAGAATTATGAGCTACACGAGAGAGAAGAATAGAGAAGGAGAGTGGAGGGAGGGAGAGAGGAATGAGTCATCCTGTAGTATCTATCTACCAGTGTAGTCCGTAGAGTAGAAAGGGACGAATGGGACCATGTCGAAGTCCCCATTTCACATGGGAAGAATTTGTTACGAATGAAACATGAATCTCACTGATTCAACGACGAAGGAATTTGCAAGTTGAGAAGGAGGGAAAAATGAGAAGAAGAAGGACTGAGTCATTCTCTCACTTGTCATCACCAAGACGATTCAGAGAAGAAGAAGAAGAGAGGGAAGGGAAGGAGGAGGATGAGAGTGAGAACATCGAAGAACCGAAGGGATATATGAGAAGACCCACGAATGATTAACGGATCTGACTCAGCAGATATATTTTAGCCCTTGAGAAAAAGTGCGCTTGCGAGATGTTGAAGAGAGATGAGGGAAATGATTGACTGGACTAGTCCCCCCCCCATTCCCTCTCCCTCTCCCTCTCCCATTCACACTTATTGATAGAGAGATCTCCCTCTTGTTCGAGATGAGGACTAATTGGAAATTAATAAATGTAGAATGAGATCGTGACGTAGAAAGAGAAAGAGAGGGAGGGAGGGAGGGGAAAGGGCGATTGGGGGAGAGGATACAACCGGATTGAAGTGAATCATGAGAAGGAATGGCATATGGAAGGAGGGAGATCAGAGGAGAGGGAGGAGGGAAGGACTGCAGTGAAGAGAAGGAGGAAGACGATGTAGACGATGAAGATGAGTCAGAAGAGAAGAAGAAGTCATATGAGAGATGTGTAAAGTGGAAAGAGATGAGAGAAGGAGGGGACGGTAGAGAGGGAGGAGGGAAGGGAATAGTTAGTAGAGAGAGAGAGAAGATGACGCCTTCTGAATGAGTGGTGAAGAGGACGAAGAAGGAGACAAATTGAATTGAATACTGCAGAGAAAGAAGAAGACAAGGGAAAGAAATGTGAGAGTGAGACTCTCAGGATGAATTAAAGGGAAGAGTTGAGTGACTCCATTCAGAGATTCTTATCCCAAAGGAGGAAGAAGGAGGGAGAGGGAGAGGGAGGGATATAATGAAAAGAGAAAGAGGACTGAAGGAGGCAAGTCATGTCACTCATCTCCAGAAGGGAGTAGTCAAGACAAGTCAGATGAGATGAAGGGTCATGGTGTAGAGAAGGAGTGAGGATGGTGTAGTGAGTGTAATGAGATGGACGACGACTCACCTTCCAACATGAGTACACTACTGAAGCAGTCTACAGTATCCAGTTTGGACTTGAGCAATCGACAGATCTTGGCTGAAGACTCCTTGTTGTTGTTATTGTTATTGTTGTTGAGTGGAAGGGAGTCGGATACACATCTGAATGAGGGAAGGGGAAGGATGGTGAGATACTCTCCTTATCAATGAATGATCTCGAAGGATTCCTCTTACGAAAGACATCAACAATTCGCATCTGTTAGCTATCGACTAGTCACTTTCTCAGATCACTCTTGAAATCGGGAGTGTAAATGACTCACTTCAATGGACATTCTTCCAATTTTCGTTTCAAACAGAGACCGGTAGGACGAGAAATCTGCAAGATATTACGTTGAGAAATATTTCCCCCAAGAAATATCTTTGTGAAATATTATTTCTCAATTTACTTGTTCCATTTCTTCGTTTCCACCGTAGAGAACGAGATTCATTGACGGTCCAAGTGATTCTTTATCTTCGATCGTACCGAGTAAATGTGATACGAGAAAATCTGCGTCTACCTGAAATGAGACTAATTTAGTCTTCTCTAATTAATGACGTCATTGAACGATCTCTGATTGACCCTCTCGACTCATTCAATGGAAAGATGAAGAGAGAGAAGAGAGAGAGGGGAAGGGACACGGTATGAAGTTGCAGAAAGAGGGGACGACATCAAACAAAAGGGTGCATTCGAAACAGAAGGGGAACCACTTCTCCCTCTCACGTCAATCTCTTCCTCAACGTTGTCGTCGACTGGAACAATAGAGGGAAAGAGGATTGATTATCAATAGAGAGACAAATAGGGAATCATTCTCTGTTTGACATGGGAAGAGAATAACAATGGAGTAGTGTAGTAAATGAAAGCACGCTGTTTTATTGAGAATGAGTCATTTCTGGGATTGAATTGAATGGTTCGTGAGAATGAATTAGATTGAGACTAAAGTGATAAGAGAACGACAATTATTGATAAGGGGGGAGAAGTACACTACAAAAGGAAAACGAACAAGAGAATGAGTGTAATCATTTAAATTGCTAATTAAGAGTGAGGGAGGAAAAGAGAGAAGTTAGCACGAGCGATGAGTCATGAGGGTAGAAAGTGCAGTGAAGGAATGAGATGGAAAAAAGAGGAGGAATGGAGAGGAGGAGAAGAAGGGAAAGATGAGGAACGGATAAGTTTTGATAAAGAATTTTCATTAGGAGAGTGAATCCAATAAATTGGTTAGTTCACTAGACTGTAAAACAGTGTAACTTGATGTTTCTGCAAAGTTTGAGCGTCCTTTACGGGCGATGGATGTAAAGTGAGCAAGATTGAAGGAACGAAAGAGACTGTAAATAGAGAGAACGACAAGACTAGATACAGAAGGGAGATGGAATGAAGACGAGATTGAAGAGATTACGAAGGTCTTCGTGAGATGAGTAAGAGATCAATAATGGACATTAGCACTTATGATATGAGAGATTAGTGATAGTACAAGTGATAAGAGAGAGTGAGAAGAGGAGAGAAGGGGGAGAAGGAGATGTACTTATCGTATGAACGATAGGAGGGATAAACAAGTAATGCGTCAGAGAGTGCTCATGGAAAGAGATGGATCGTAAGTGTGGGAACGGTAGAGAGAGGGAAAGAGGGAAGGGGAAGGAGATTGAATGGGGTGGAGTTGTCCCCCCTTAGGGCAGAGGAAGAATGACTCATTATGATCACTCTCTGGATTTATACCATGACTAAGAGGAACCATCCTCGAACTGACGTTACCATTGAACGGAATGAATGGAAGGTCCAGTGAGAGGTCATTGCAAAAGAAGAGAAGAAGAAAGAGAAAGAACTGGTATCTCATCAATCGAGTAGTCAACATCCAATGAATTAGTGAAAAGGAGAAAGGAATATAATGAATCTTCCATTCCGTTCTATGTTCATTGTGATTGAAAGGCTGAATAAACTTAAGCCCTTTTTAGTCAGACGAAAATTCCACGTAGTCTAGCGAAAAATTGTGAAGTAATAAAAATCAAAGATAAAAATAGGATTCAGAACCTATTTGTAGAAAACAAATGAAACAATTATATCAAGTAAAAGTAAGGAAGGTATCTAGTAAGAGCGTTCAAGGTGGTTTGGGAGTCTTGACCTACATGGAAGAAGAATAAAGAAGTGAATGAGAATGGAATAGAGTGATTATGAATGACCACACTGACTCATTTCTTGTCCATTCATAAGGTCGAGAAAGAGAGAGAGAGAGAGAGAGAGGAGGGGGTATCCATGGAGGGAATCACTCAAACTAGACTAGTTCCCCTCTCTGACTAATCATCTTCAACAACTGGATACTGTAAGTGATAGAGATGATTCAGAAAGGACATCCAAAGGACAAAAAGTCAAAGATTCATTTTACGGTTTCCAATCAAATGAATCACTACTGTAAATCAATCTAAATTTCTAATTTTAGCTAAGAGTATCAACTCTGCAAAAAAGGGTAAAAAGTGCCCCAAGGGGGAATCGCTCTTTGGAGGAATGGGGAGAAATGAATGGAAACGAGCTTATTAGAGTGGCCCGTACTGAGTCATAGAGAGTGAGAGAGAGGGAGACTGCATGTGAATCAGTGTTTACTAATCGAGAGAAAGAGATGATTCAGCCCTGAGGGAACACAATGACTTTTGACAATCTCTCTCACTACTACAACAAATCTCTCCCTTTCATCTCTCACATCTGCAGAAGAGAATTCACTGCAGATGGAAGCATTTCTTCCTTCCCTCACAACATTCACTGGATATGAGTTTGTGTATTTGAATAGAAGAGAGAGGCCCTCCTTTCCAGGGAAGGAAAAACGAAACGAATCGGAAGTTGCGTAATTGTTTCGATGGATTCATCATTGAAATTCGATCCATTGGAGGACTGAATCTCTTTCGTAATTGGTTTGATTACTCAGTGCAGAATGAGAAATGATCTTTCGCCACTTGCAGACTCTCTCTCTCTTTCTATTCCACTGCATTTGTAATGACGAAACAGTCTTATTCTGCCTCCATCTGCCTTCCTTCTGAGACTACTCTCTCACTGAGTCATCTCTTTATCCCTTCTCTACTCACTACCGTATCCCTATCTGATTACGTCACCGTTACTTTCAAGAGGAAAGAGATGACTCGATAGTATATATGCCCCTTCAATGTTCTTAGTCATGAATACCGTAGCCTTGAGAAAGATCTTCTGAATGGGTTCATTGGGAGATACGGTAGTGAATCAGAGGGAGTAGAACGAGGGTCTTTGTGTGTAATCCTACTAGATGAGTAAGGGAGGGATCTAATGGGTACAACAGTTTCAGTCTTCACTTCATCCCTCTCATCTTCATCGTTTCTCCATTGGCTTCGTCCCCTTCACAACAAAGATCTTCGTCAATGGAGAGGATCAAAGGGGTGATTATTCGTGTATAGCAGACACAACATGACGACAGACGACATTACTCTCTCTTTTGAGTGACCCTTCCATCCATGATCCATGCTCTTCCCCTTCTCTCTCCATGTGACGAATGAAGAGTGTTAGTGATGAGGGGAATGGTTATCAGTGAGATCATTCGAGTCATTGATGATGATACAGAATAGGGCAATGGAAAGGAGGGGGAGAGGATTCATGCACATGGGGAGACTGCTACTAAGAAGCAGAGAAGATCAAAGATCACTCACTTTTCCACAACTGAGTCTCCTCCTCATCAGTTTGCTGTAGAAGGCATTCACGGCATTTCGAACGTGACCCTGAATTCGTGGTTCTTCGATTGATCTTTGAAATGATGTCAGTACCTGATTGTAATCAGAGAATAATCTGCAATCGACAATGAGAAGAGACGGCTGAGGATTCACCACCTAAAAGGGATATTTTACATTCTACATGAATTTTCTATCGATACGTTTCTGACGAGTCTATTTTTTCCACACGTGTTTATTCGAACCAACTCGAAATTAATCATAGTAGAATGAGGGTAAATATCTAACCATAAGTGCGAGTTCTTCTACCGAGATGATTCCATTCTCTCCCATGACGACTGAAGAGAAAGAAGATTGATGATGAGGAAATTGGATCCAGTGCTATAATAGATTATTTACTCTAGAAGGAAGAAAGTAGGAATGGATTAATGACGAAGGAAGATCAATTAGAAGACAAGACAAACGAAGAATCATCGACGTCAGTGAAGGAAATGATTCAATGTAGAAATGAATGTTTGATTGAGAGAGGGAAAGGAATAGTCCTTTGCTAGTTTGAACCATCGTTAAGATGTCATGTAATACAATAGATAGATGAAATCACTGAATTAAGCGCATGACGAAGTTGATTCATGAATTGAGAATGGACGGAGGAAGGAGGTGGAGGGTGAGGGGGGAGGGGGGGGAGTTGAGAGGGATACCGTAGACCGGAAGGAACAGAGGGTGTGGAATCCCTTACAGATTACAGTGGGAGATCCCCCGGATGGACAGATCAACGGATATTAATAGATGAGAGAGGAATATAGTGAGAAGATGGTGAAAATAAGAAGGTGCGAGTGATGTCATTCGTAGGGTTTCGTCATTGCTAGGCAACTAAGTGGCCCACAACTGACAGAACGACTAAATATTGCGAAAGGAGAGGAGAGATACTTCAAAGGTAAGAATGACTGAATGATTCAGAAATTGACCATAAATAGAACGGACCAATCATGTCACAGTTCAATGGTGACCCTCTACTCTTTATACACAGCAGCTCTCTCTCCTTTGCAAGAAGACATCCTCTTCGATCTACAGGTGATGTCACTTATGATATCATACTGAGATGAGAGAGAGTGCAGATTGAAGAGAGAATGAAGAGAAGAAGGGATGAATCAGTTGATGAAGAGAGAGAGAGAGAGAGAGACTATGACTAGGAAGGGAGTGAAGAGAATGATGAGAGAGGAAGAAACTGTGATGATTAAGTGAGTAAACTGAGAAGTGATAAGATAAAATAGTGTCTGGAAGGAAAAAGTTTATAACTTGCACATCAAAGTGATGGAGAATCGAATGATCTTCATTAGAGAGAAACTAGCGAATAAAGAGCGAACGAGTAAATAAAAGGTAAGAGAGACGAATGAAGAACAGAGGATCCAAATAGTGGAAAGAGGAGTAGAAAAAAGAGCTCATTTGATAAGAGGTCGAATTGGGTTGACAAAAACAGAAATGTTGACTATGAATATGAAGAGAAGAAGAATAGAGGGACTGATCCACGTGAGAATTATTGAAGAATCGAAGAAGAAAACATAAATCGGACCTTTTCTCACGGACGAATGAAGAGATTGAAGAGAGAATATGGGAAAGGAAGAGAGACAGAAGAGAAAGATGGGTGAGAGAAAAGAGAGGAGGTTATTCGAATGATGTCATACGAAAGAAAAGAATAAGAGGGTGAAGGGATAGATCTCAGACGATAATTGGAAGTAATGGAGATGAAGAAGATGAAAGAGGAGGAGGTAGGTCAGTGATGTGAGAGTGAAGAGAGAGTGAAGAGATCGAAGAGAGTAGGGAAGAGAAAGAGAGAGAGAGAGGGAGTTCAAGGGGATGAGTGAGACAATGAAATGACGTCGATTTGAAGTGACGTCATTCATGTTCACTCTACAGTTAACTCTTCCTCTCTCTCAATGGTCAGTGGAATGACACGAGGAAAATTGCAGGTGAGAGTCTGTAAATAAACCATCGGTCATCAACAGAGAGAGAGAGGGAGGGGAGGGGGGTGGAGAGACTGCACCCGATGGGAAGGAATCAGAAAACTGGAAAACTTTGTGACTATGTGAAAAACAATTAGAGAGTAGCAAATAACAAAGTAATAGAGTAACAAAGAGAAAGTAGTATTTAGTGTGGAGTGACCTAAAGGAAGAAAAGAGTACTCTCCCATTGCAGATGGTATTGTGAAAGGAGAAAGGAGAAGAGGGAAGAGAGAGAAGGAAGAGAGGGAAGAGAGGGTGACCCTTCCATTCAAAGAGAGAAGAGAGAGAGACGTTTGACGATGAAATTGGTGACCATTCCACGTTGTGATCGTATTCTTTCCCCTTTCAAGGAAGAGTGAGAGAGAAAGAGAGGACAATGAAAGGTCTGAGAATGGATTGAGAGATGGAATGGAATAGAGAGAGAGAGAGAAGACTGACGATTACACGCCATTTCCCCTTTCTGAGAGAGAAGAGAAGAGCAGTCTATGGGGAAATATCCATGTAGATACGTAGAGGATGTTTACTCGAGATGGAAGGTTCCATGGCAGAGATATGACGATATATTTGAGAGAAGGGAAGAGAGAGAGAGATGATACCTATGCGTGAGAGAGAAGAGATGAGGTCAGAATGAACTTCATGATCTAACCATGTCAGAATGAAGAATTCGTCTCTTCAGAATGAGGAATTTATAGGTATTCAAAGTTGGCAGAATGAAGAGAATCACTGTGCAGAGGGGGAGAAATGAGATGAATGGTGGTTAATGAAGGAGCAGATGTTCCATTGATGTTTACTCTTTCTCAACGATGACGTCTTCTTCTTCGTCCCTTCTTCCGTTCTCAACCTTGCAAGTATAAACAATCACTGCAGCTGAGAATGGGAAGAGAGAATGAAGAGAGAATGAAGAGAAGAGAGAGAGGAAGAGGGCGGAATGGGTGAAGAGGAATCTCGAATTGAAGAATGAGAAGAGAGAAGAAGAAGAGGAAGAACGAGAAAGGACAATGGGATAGGAATTGATAAGGAGGGAGGCCATCTAAGAGAGATTACATGAGGTTAGACATCTAATCTTCCTCTAACTACTACCTTTAAATAGATACGAAAGCGAAAAATGGAAGAGCAGTAGCGAAAAATAGTTACAAGATGTCTGTTCATTTTTTCCTTAAAAGGAATTCTCGAATCACTGTCACAATATTTCTTATCGCGAAGAATATCGGAGAAAACAACATCAGTAATTTTGCGATTATGATTTTTCATGATGGAGATGAATTGAGAAGGCAACGTGCGTTTGAAGAGTTATCATTGTAAATTCTTTGGAATGAAAACAACCTTTCCATCTCAATGATAATGTCTTCACTTGTACATGTGATTGATTGACCGGAAGAAGAAGAATTGTTAATATATTTTACTCTTCTATCCAATCTCATCTACACAACATAACAATAGAAAGGGAACACGTAACTCTCACTGGGGGGCAACACTTTCACGTTGTATTTTAATCCTTTTGATTGATACAATTATACACTCATTATCCATGATCAAACTTGTACGGAACGGTTAGTTTTGTGAAGAGATGAAACGGAATACTCGTGATTTTGATTGAAATGACGAACCAAATGGAATCGATTAATAAATATTGATTAGTTCTGTGTATAGTACAGTACAGTAAGGGACTTAATGCTAACTCGAAATCACAATTGATGATCGGGTCAAAGAATGAGAATAACACATGAGGAATGAAGAGAACATGCTCGTCTACAGTAGTCCCTGCTGGCTGCGTGTGTGGTGTACCCGTGGTGTGCCGCGCGTGCGACCAGCGCCGACGAGGAATCCGAAAGAGAAGATGACTCGTTTACACCATGAGAGAAGGATTGAGAAGCGGCTCGGAAGCATTGTTCAATGGGGCCGAAGAGGGAGGGGGAGTAGGTTGACGGGAATTAACTGCTGAAAAGAATAGAGAGATGATCTTTGATCTTTCGATGGAATAAACTCACGTCGTCTATTGCATGAGGGAGATTGTTCTATACTCTCATCTCCTATTGACTTGGCCAATCGACGCCATAGAGAAGAAAAAGACGCATCGGGTGATTTGTCCCTGAAACAGATACCGTAATTACCGTACTTCTATCATGATACAGTACCTTAAACTCGGGTGCCAGAATGGTTTCTTCGCTAGTACATTCCCATCCGTCGGCTGTAGTGATAACGTTGACTTCCGAGGCTGAAATCGATCGATAAGTATACCGTACCCCTACAGTACCCCTCACTACTGTACCTTTCTTGCTCTTCTTCCCTTGGGTGGAGGTGTGATCAATGGGGATGAATCTGCCTCCATTGGTTCTCCATTCGACAATCGTCTCTCCATCTCATCATCCTGTAATATCCATTCATGAATATCGTACTCTCTTCCAATCATCAACTCATCATTGGCAGTAAATGTTTCAATGATCTCACCTCTTCGTCTTCCTCTTCCAATCCAAGAACGGATAATTTGTCTCCACATGATAAAGATCGTTTCCTGTAATGAATTCACTTCTTTGTTGTGACTATCGAGGAAAGAGAAGGAGAAAGGGCTTCGTTTCCCCCCTTTGAGAAGCCATTCTATTGAACAGCTACAGTGGAGATGACTCAGTTGCTATCAAATAGATTCGATCAATAAATCTACCGTACCTGGGGACAATCTCAGGGAGATCGCGATAGGACGGATATTGAGAGGAACGAGCTGATGAATCAGATGTGAATGATCCATCGACGAGATTAGAGAGACGAGGATTAGGAGAGGGAGAATAGAATGAAGGAGATGAATCAAGTGGAGGAGGAGGAGGAATTGTTGTTGAGAGGGATGAATAGAGATCAAGTAATTCAAGATTGAGAACTTCTCCATCGGGTAAGGATGTTGATCTGAATAGAAAGGAATCAGTGAGGGAATGAAACGGGAAAGCGAACAACAAACCTCTTCCTAACAACAATTTCTTCATCCTCGAATGCAATTCTTCCATTTGATCCCGTTCTTTCCAATCCATTTTCATGATGATGACGAGTCAATTTCGGTGTTAATGTTTTCCGTCGGAATCTGTAGAAGGAATTTGAGTGAATAATTCGAATCGATTATCAAATACTTCTAAAAACATTCAGAAGACGAGAAGAAAATAATTAGTGGTAAAACAAACCGATTGGTAGGATGAGCCCTTGGTGAACTCTTCTCAACTGGTCTCACGAGGGGATTCGTCGTTCCAAAGGTTACTCCATTCGAAGGAGTGAAATACGCAGGAATTACTGGCTCCTGAGATGAAATTGGATGAAGAAGAGTAATGAAGATGATAAATAGATGCACTCACAGTATTCTTTGCCCTCTCAACAAGTCTCTTCAGAATGGATGAATGGCCTTCCTTCGGTCGAGCGAGAGAAAGAGTCGACTCACGATTCAAACCTGTCAATGTAACATTCAATATTTTAATGTGCACTAATTGTGATTTCATTACCAAAAAATAAAACATAATTCCTTATTTATATAATGATCATACCCAATTTGGAAGCAGTCTGCATAGCTCTCATCGCTGCAGATGCCGTGTTATTGAAGGAAGAACAACCTCCCATTTCCCTGTAGAGATCAAAGATCAATTTCATCCATTCCACTCGAATGAATCAGAGGAATGGATGTATACCTCCTTGGGAATATATCGGGTTCATCTTCGCAATCATAATCTGGATGAGAGGGAGAGAATACGAATCCCTTCCTTCCTGTCAACCAGAATGTCGTCATCGCTCCCTTACCCTGTACAGAAAAAAGGATTAAAGGAATGGTCGTGAATCAAACTATAGATCAACTTATTGCCAGTAAAAGTGTATATTGTGATGTGATGATCAATGATAAGTACAATTCTACCTTTATATTGAGTATTCCTCTCTCCTCTAATTCGAATCCATCAATGGCCGATAACACACGATTCGTAGAGGACGAACAGTGTACTTTCAGGGCTGAACAAATAATTTTCGTCAAGGTTTCAATGATCAATTCCTATAACTCAACACAAAGCACAATTTTGGCATATGCGTGCTACTGTAAGCATTTTAGTTAAGAAACACTCACGCTCTCCATTGCTCTCCATCCTACTGGCAGTGTTGACTGTGTCTCCGAATAGACAATACCTGCAATGCAACCATTTTCTTTCTCCTAGTTTCTTATCAATCGATATTCTTTCATCTCCATATATTACAGTATCCCCTAATCAATCGATAATTCCTCACCTCGGCATAGTCTTTCCAACTACTCCGGCTACACAACTTCCAGTGTGCAATCCGATTCTCAACATCAATTGTTCTTCTGGTCGATGAGGAATTCGGAAGTCACTGCAAAGGGGAAGAGATTATCAGCTGTCCATTGGATTTGATCTGTCTCTCCTTCCATCCCTCATCTCAACACTAAATTTGCAGGTGAAAACGAGTTTCGTCTGGCCACTAACTCATGCTTTCGGGTGCATTGACTACACTCTACCCATCCCTCCCTCCCTCCCCCCTCTTCGACCTACCGCACAGCAGCGAGTAAATGGAGTGCCATGGTTCCAATCTGTTCTGCATGATAACTCTCCGTCTTGTAATTGGGAACACCCGACACGACCATATACGCGTCCCCGATGGTCTCCACCTAAAGAGAAAAGGGATTGCATCAAATTATCCTGCTATTTCAAGATCTACGTGATTATTGTGAATCTCTTCTTACACTCAATACCACGATGACCTTTAAATAATGAAAATATGAAATAGTACAAACCTTGTATACATCGTACTGCTTGATGATCGAATCGAAGAGAGTGTATAACTTATTGAGGAATGCGACCACTTGAAGAGGAGTCGACTCGCCTAAACGAAAGAGATTAGAGAGGATCAACGATGACGTCGTCAAATACCTGATATCTTAGTGAATCCAACGATATCCGAGAAGTAGATTGTGACTGATGGGAAGGATTCGGGCACGACCGTATTGCCGTTGAGGAGTTGTTGGGCAACGGATCTAAAGGGGAGTCGTGAATAATGATGATGTGAATAATCATCTATTGATAAAGTTCGCACAAATATTCAAAATACTCACTTTGGTAGCATTCTCTGTAGAAGATGTTCGGTTCTCTTCTTTTCTTCTCTCAATTCGGCCGTTCTTTCTTCGACGAGATCTTCCAATTGATTCTGATACTTCTCCATCATCAGTACCATGTGATCCTGTAATAGGGGTGGGATAGATAATCCATAGGCAACAGAAAGGAATAAGACTCCCACTCACCATGATATTCCTCTTGTAGATTCCAGCGAACATTGGTTTCAGTTTGTGTCTGATGACATGTTTGAAGTCCGGTCTCTGCTCGGGGAATTCAGACCAACACAATCTTAAATTGATGGTTGCACTATGGTTCGCATGACTCTCGATATAAATAAACTTTTTGAAACGTACTTCGCAATGGTGTGAAATGATTAAACAAACCTCATAGTCTCGAGTAGGTATCCTTGGCATTCCAATCCCACTAAAGAAGGACGGAAACTTGTTCCCTCTCCAACTGATCGAACCACATCTTCCACTGGAAGAATAACTGTTAGGATTAAACTTTACCATTACTCTATTTTCAATTCAAATTGTTATCCCTGTTCCAGTAACTAACCCTTGGTATGATCCTGGTACTCAATGAGTTGGTACGGTCCCTGTCGAGTGATCAACTCGTGAAGAATGATACCGAAGGCGTACACGTCTCCCTGTAACGATGATTCTTAATGTGAATAAAGAGAGGATAGGAATACGGTATTGAAAAATTATTGATTACTTTCTGTGTTCCCTTGATGGTTCTCTTTCCGTATTCAGTCTCCTTGAGTAGTTCGGGTGCAGTCCAGAGTAGAGATTGCCATAGGAGATAGTCGCAATCCCATTTCTGAGAAGATCAAAGATCATTCATCCGCCCCTTTCTCTAAACTCCGCCCACCTGGTCATCTCTAATCTCATGTAGACCGAAGTCAGCCACTTGGAGAGCCCATCGAGAAGTGATGAGACAATTGGTCGATTTGAGATTACCATGCACTTTCAATTCACTCTCGTGTAGATAGATCATACCCTGAGAGATGATTATTGATTAATTGAGAAGGGAAGAGATCAAAGATCACTTACCTTAATGAGATCTTCGACGAAGGAAGCAATGAATAGATGGTCTAGTTTGAGATCTCTATTCCTCAGAATATCCATAAGGGAAGATTTGGCACAGAACTCGCGAACGACGCAGATTGAAGTGGGACGGAGACACAACCCTGAATATTCAGAAATATTACGATTAAGTTTTAGAACTGTCTTTCATAGGGATTTTTCGACCATTTTTCTAGTTGGAACTCTTCTCACACAAATAAAAAAGGACTTACCCATGAATGAATTGATATTATCATGACATAATTGTCTCATAATCTTCATCTCCAATTTGGTTGCTCTCGTTATCTCTTTCGCTCTTCGATTATACTCGAATTCCTTCACTGCCACAATGGATCCTTTGTAGATGGCAACTCCCTTATAGATATCCTTCGATCGATGCAACTGAAAAATATTGAATCAGGATTGAATTATGCAGATTCTCCTGTTCATGCTATTCGATATAAAATACAATACATAAATGTTCCACAAATACCATGATTGGGATAGATCCAAGAATCATGGGATACCTCTAGTATTTAAGAGATCATTGCATACCTCAGAATCGACGAGATATAAACTGGTGGTCGATGTATTGCACTGGACGATTCTCTCCAATTCCTTCGATTCAATCTTCCAGATCATTGCCAATTCCTTCTCGAATTTACGATTCCTGCACGGATTATTTGTCTTACTGTATGAGATGGAAGCAAGATAGACACTATGCAGACTACGTTACAAGGGAGGATATGTATCTATGGTCTACGACTAGAATGTATGGAAACAAAGCAAGAGTCTGGTCATCCTTCCTCTACTCTAGTTTGACGCGATAGAAAACTAAAAAAAAACTAAGTGACCAACCTCTGGAAAGCAGCTGCAATTCCACTGGCAAGAAGACCGAAGAGAAGAAAGACTCCCATTATGATGTACGCATCTATAGAAGGATATGGTTATACATAACAATAAATTGTAAGCCTGCTCGGTAATGACTAGAGTAATCACTAAGATTAAAATTGTTACGATTCGGATCGGATAAAAAGGGTAAAAATATCAAATAATTAAAAGCAAATCTTACAGCTCGTTAGTGAGTCCTTGCACAATTCTCCATGGAATCCGCATTCAGGCTCGTCTTTGGGAGGAGCTCCGGCTATCCATTGAATGTCCATCGCCTCTTTGAATCTGAACAGAGATTATAGATCAATTCGAATTTGATGACAAGAGTGTCATTGACTTCACTTGCTATTATTGAGAGGAAAACATTAGACATCTAGATACCTGAGTTTGCTTTTGTTTCCATCGGCCATGAAGTCTGCAGTGATGGAAAGGGCTGCATCGAGGGGATAGTAGTCTGCATCTGTCACATTCTTCACTGGAGCAACAGTCTGCAAGGAAACTGATTCATGATGTGCGAATGACGAAATCAAGAAACTATTGATTGATCGATCGATCGATCGATAAGTAACAATAGAGAACCAACAACAGCAATGCAAGTGTTTTGAAAGATGCCACACACAAGATCGATAACTAAATCTATATGTCTATCGAAATCAATAGGCAATCACGGTACCTGCCAGGAGAGAAGTGTGTAATTGCCCTGGGCATCTCCATTCTCGTCGATTCGCATAGAGAAGCCCTGCATGCCTGGAAAGGGAAGGGAATCGGGTCTGTTCCCTCTGTTGCTCCATCTCCACTCTCTTCATTCCACACACTCTCTACCCATTCTGTCCCCAATCTTTGAAGGTCAAGACTATCTAGTTTAATCGGTAGATCAAAGTTGTTTTGATGCACTCACTCTCATAGGTGCTTCCGATGATCCATTTTGTAATCGCTTCTCCATCGCTCACGGGATCGTAGCTGGCTGGTTTGTTCACTGATTTCTGTAAAGGATAGTATTAGATTGCGAACCAACGAAACACATTTCAGAGTAGTTATGTGACATTTTTTCAAGCAGCGCCGGTGAAATTTGAAACGCGACCTAGGCGAGAGTGCGCTGACGACCAGAGTGACGAGAGAGAGAGAGAGAGAGCAGACGACGAGAGAGGGATAGAGACGCAGACACTCTCTCGCCACTTCGTCGGCGCGAATATTTTTTGTTCGAATTTCATTTTTGTGTTTACTTGTTAAAAACAACGACTGACCTCCATGTGATTAGTGAGAGCCTTTGCGTAGAGCATCACTGCATCATAGAGATAACAGGCGAATCGATTAGCCTGTAGAGATCAAAGATCAGTCTTTGTTCAAGTATTCGAAGAGACGAGAAGAATTAAGATTATAATTACCTTGATCTGAGAATTCTCAGCGATTGAATCCTTGAGAACTCCAAACTTGACCAGATATTCATTGGCCTTCTTCCAAAATGCAATGAACTTGGGTGAATCGAGTGAGACTGGAGTGGGAATGATGGCAAGGGCAGAACGAGAGAATCGAGCAACCTGAGGGAAGGATAGAGTTAGATCTAGCTGAGTGATGGAAGAAATAAACAATAATAAAGAATTGCTCGAGTGTCTCACTTGATGATCGGACGAGTTGGGATTGTCCCATGAATCACGCAATTGGATCATCGTGTCTGAAGAGGAACGATTACTTAATTGAAGAGAGTATTCCTAAGCATTTATTAATGGAACATACTTCTGAAAAAATGGTTGTTCATGGCATGGTATACATTCAACCAGTTGTAGTCAGTATCCAGATAGACAAGCATGTATTCGCCCTGAGATCAATCGATAATAGAGGAATACGGTAGTCGATACTCACTGACTCCATCAATCCCATCTCGCCCATCGTGTAGAGAATGTTACGGAAGAGACGGACGTTACCGAACATAAGGTATACTGTAAGTGCGTAGTGATTGAGAGGGAAGGTATAGGGAAGGGACTCACTCCTGGTTGTTTCTTTCGTGCTTCTGATGATTCCATCGACAACCTTTCCATCACTCGTCTCAGAATAAGAAGGGACAGATGATACATTCTGGATATTGAATCGACGACCATCTCGACCGATCTTCTCGTTCTCTTTATCTACTGCACGCTGCAATGGAAGGGATTAATGATGAACATTATCTGTTGAACGGGAAAGAAAAGAGATACTGAAGAGTAAACAAACCCTAATGGCAAGAAACAATTCTTCATTGGCAGAGGCTTCTTCATATATGATCGAGAACTTTCTCCAATTATAGCTGTTGAATAGTGATATAAATGCTTGGACGATCTCAGTCTCAGCAGGAACTGTTCGTGTGAAGGTTGAATATCTGCAATGGATTCAATCAAGAATCTATTTCAGTCAATGGAAGAATCCAGCACGATTCTCCCTTCTTTCATCATAGCTAATCATGTTTTTCCTTGTGTAATCTCTGAGCTGTTCTTTCTCTTTCTCATCGTCCACAATAAGCACATCGACTCGCACGTGTTATCAGTGAGTGCACCCATGGACTTCTCGCGGAAATCAACAAGAGTGAACGGAGAGAACGATCAAAGGACAAATGATGACTATCTATCCAATCTTCTACTAGTGCACTAGATTATCGAAGAAAGAACACACATTTTCTTACAGGACGTACCCCAAGTACCAACCAACGTAGATACTTACTTCTCCTTATCCGATACAGTTTGATCCTTGCACTTATACGAGATAATCGGAAGATTCTGAGCTGCAGCCATGATTGCTTCCGTTCTGGAATCAATCGATATTCCTCCTGTCTACAGTAACCATCCATCTCTACCGTACCTGCAATTCATCTCAGGACCAATAAAGACCTTTGCTCCTTGTTTCCAATGCTCCATGAAGTATCCCGTGCCTGCAGTGAAATTACTCATTTTGCGTGAGAAATGGGAAGGAATTCCCTCTCGCTTCATTTCTTGCAACAATTTTCATTGCAATGCAGTAAGTGCACATTATTTCAGTAGGACGGCATTCTTCCTCGTTCTCTCTTCGTCTGATTCTCTCCCTCTAAACAATCTCTCCCTTCCGTTTCATCTGTAGGATCTACAGTAAGCTAATCTCTTGCTTTTCTCGTTCCACTAAATTCTTTCGGTTTCAGTCACATTCTGCAGAAATAGAGTAAACAGGGAAGCAAGGAGAAGAGACTGTTTTCGTTGACAATAATGGGGAGTTTGGAGAAAGAGTACAGAGGAACTAGGGAAGGATAAGATAAGTGCAAAGAGAGAGAAGACAACATGGAGAACTTACTTAGTTTCTCGTTTCCACAAGTGTTTCTGAAGATATACGAGAGAGTGTGATTGGGAAGGATCGTCGGGTCTGCATTGATCTCACGAATTGCAACCTCCAGAGCACCGGAGATTACAGAACCTGTGATGATCGATTAGGAACTGACATAGGAGAGGGATACAGTACCTTCGAAATCCGTTCGAAAGCAAGAGGAAAGAGTGGAGATGGAATTGTAGTATGCATCACTCTCTCCCTCCGAGGAAATCTGCAATAATTGTCTTATCATGACGATACATTTTGCAGGCGAAACTATCAGGTTTCTTCAGTTTCAACCTCTCTCGTTTTGCAAACACTTCTATCGGTTCATACAACATGAGGGAAGTGTTCCCTTCTCGATCCCTTTGCTTACTTGTCTACTGGTAGAATGGGAGAAATTAGAGAGAAGCATCTTGAGATCAGCAGGGATGTGGGATACAGCAGTGAGATAAGAGATAAGAATCTCCTGAATTGAAGATTATCCATTACGGTAGAAGATTATTGAATACGGTAAGGGATTATTGATGATCTCACCTTCTTTCTGGTCGATCCATTTGAGAATGGTTCGGGATAGATCGGATCCTCCTCCAGTAACTGAAAGTAACAATTGGTTGTTATTGTTTTGCAGTGAACTATTTATAAATCTGTACTCTTCATTCGTTGCTTATATTTCCCACGCATTCAATTCCCTTTGTACAAATAGTGCTTATCTCATGGAAAAGGTACGATATTCCTCAATGTGCAATGAGAGAGTGACTATCTTTCCTCTATGAATATGAGATGTTTCTTTCCTTCGTCACTCTCATCACTCCCTCTTCCTCTTCCCTCTGAGACTACTCTAATTAGAGAGATCTGCCCTTCCAAACTTCAGCAAGACGAGACAAGTATCAAATGTGTACGAAATCGGAGTACGAGAGGCTAAATTGGGAAGGAGAAGTCAGGAGAGAAGGAGAGAGAGAGACTTGAGACGAGAGAATGTCTGAATAGAGGTCTATCCTTCTAGGAATGATTCCCTTCTCGTGAATCATGTCTTCTGCAGAGGATTCATCCTTTGGAAGGGCTTCAGAACGAAGAGATCAGAGGAGAAGAAGAGAAGGACTAGGGAAAGAAGAGAAGAAGAAGGAAGGGACGTGAGGAAAGAGACGTCGTTTTACAGACGTCTCTTAATTATCTTCTTTTCGGTTCCTCCTACTGTTTATGGGTGGCTCGAAATACATTTGTTGAAATGGGAAAGATACTTACTGATCGAACATTTGGAGTTGGAGAGTGAGTGTCGTAATCTTGATCTGGTCTCACAATGATATCTTCTTCTTCCAATGTCCCATGGAATAGAAATAGAAGGAGAATAACTCCTTTCACGAGAGAATCCATGCATCCACAAGATTCTCTCAGTCACCGCATCGACTCGCGTGGTGTACTGCAATCATAAACGTCGTCCTGCACAATATATGACGCGCGAACAATCGGTAAACGTCGACGACGCGAGCACACGCAAATACAATATCACCGCAGCTACAGAAAAAGCAGTGGAGACGGTTTGGCATCGATCGAAGCCTTGGAGAGGGGAGGAGAGAGGGAGGAGGAGAGAGGGAGGAGGAGGGAAGGGAGGAGAGGGAAGGGGAGGTGGGAGGAGAGAATGGTCGAACACGACAACAAGAAGGAAACTTGCACTCACTGAAGGTGATACTGCAAAATAACTCGCTCTCTCCCATCTGACTCTCTTTCTTCCTTCCCTCTCTCTCTCTCCGCCAGTTCCTAGGACTGTACTCTTCTCTCTCTTTCCCATACCATATTCCCTATATTTCACTCTTATTTCTCTCTTGAAGCCGTGAGGAATCACAAATTGAGAATTTCCAGGGAAAACGAAGGAATCGTGATGAAGGTACGGATGAACTCTGCAGAAGAAGAAGAGGAGAAGAAGATGGGGATGGAAGAGAGAAGAGAGAGAGATAATAATGATGAGTGAACAACAGAAGATACAGTGACACTGATACTAACGAGTTGCTTCCGGGTGAGAGAAACCATACGTTGGAGAGAAGAAGAAGGTTCAGAAGGAAAAGTGGAAAGGGAGAACGTGAGAATGAGACTGTACGAGAATAAAATGAGGAATGAAAGAGAGAGAGAGGGGGATTTCTAACAGCGAATCGAATAGATAGCTTACTCGTTGAAGGTACGTCTATTTATTTGGACATGAAGTTGGAAAAGAATGAAGACACGAAAGGAGAGGAATGAAGGAGAAGAACTCGTGATAGAGAAAGGATGAAAGAATAGAAAGGACGATGATGGAATGAAAGAAGTGATTGAGATTGGACTGATCATAAGATTGAGAGATGGATAATGAGATACTTGAAGGATATCTGCATACAAGAGTTGTTGAAGCTGAAGTATGGAAGAGAAGAGGAGGAAGTCCCCTAGTAACGAAAAGAGAGATGAATGAGAGAGGAAATGAGGGAGGTAAAAGAGGCATTTCTGCAGAGTAAAATGAGTATGGAGAAGAGAAGAATTGCAGAGGAAAAGGCGGATGATGGGAAGAGAAGAGAGAAGAGGAGGAGAGGGAGGAGGAGGGGAAGGAGTAATGAAAAGGAGGAAGAAAGGAGGGTAATAACTGAATGCAGTTTGAGCCTTGTTCCCTATTATTGTTCAAAACACGAATACAAAGTTAGAACAGCATTTCATCATTCCCTTTCTTCAACCGAATCTGCGAGAGAGGTTGTAACTTTTGCTAACGCAAGCGATAAAATTCAGCTGTTTCTCTATTTTAGAATTGTAAATTTGCTACTCCCGCACACTGAACTAACAGGAATCTGTGATCGAAATGATGATATCAGAGGCCAGAAGTTCATTCGAAGGGAAGGAAGAGGATGAAACATCCTTCTTCCTCTTCTTCCTCCTCTGATTCAGAGGAGGAAAGTAGTTGGAAATGCAAGGGAAACTCGTCCCCGTGCAGAGAAAGAGTTGGAAATTCTCATTGTAGATGAGATAGAGGAAAAGGAAGAGAAAGTCTCACTAGGGAAAGATTAGAATGAGAATTCCTCTCTTAGATTCACACTTCCGGAAGATAGAATCAACTCCCTCTTTCTACAGAGAGAAAGAGAGAGACGACGACTATAATTGCAAGAGGAATTCTGTGAAAAAGATGAAGATACCCTTCAATTGGAAAGAGACGACGAATAGATACGAAGAAGGAGTGAAACTAATGGTGGAAAGGGACAATTATGGGTTGGAAGGAGAGAAAAGGGACAAAGGGAATGGACATGGAAAGGAAAAAGAAGCAAGACATCAACGATGATCAAGAGAGAAGAAGAGAGAGAGAAAGGGTGAGGATCCTCCTGAGAGAGATGAAACTGATTCATTCCTTTCTATTATCAGACTCATTTAGTTAAGTGTCGGAAGTGGGATTCTACACGTAGATTTGTAGTAGGAATAAGGGATTTCATAGTCAATACGAAAAATAGCTTTGCAAGGGAGATGGAAGGAATGGATATGATATAAGGCTTCCTTATTGAGAGGAAGAAGAAGAAGAGAGAGGGAGTCATACGGATTTGTTTCCCTACGTATGTCTACACTCAAATCAGCTGTGAGAGAGAGAGAGAGATGAAGACGTCTACGAGATGGAAATGGGTGCAAAGGGAGAGAGAGATAGGAGTCTATCCATCAGTGAACAGACTTCAGTCCTCCCCTCCTCCCCCCCCCCCTCTCC
>LS486987.1:499078-532981 GCA_900490705.1 Pristionchus arcanus | reverse complement strand
GTAGAGGGAGGAGAGGGAGATTTCTATCTCACCTGAGGTTCCAATCTATGTGCTACTTCGATTAGAATACTACCGAGTAAACAAAATATAGCAGATGGATCGAATAACACAGCAAAATGAGAGAGTTGTTGTAGAGAATAAAGAAGCGAATAGGAGAAGAGGGAAGAGTTTATGGTTAGGAAGAGAGAAAGAATACTAGATAGGGGATAAAACAAGCTAAGAACTTTGGATAGACAGAGGGAGAATAGTATGATGTGATGAGTCAAACAGAGACTGTATGAATCAAAGACGAGATCGAAGGAGAGAGATGGAAGGAGAGAAGGAGGGATGGGAATGAGGGAGAGGGACTGTCAATAGTCTCTTAGCACTTGTGATGCAGTGAAGAGAGAAGAGAACACTACGAAGACATCTCATTCTAAGCAGACAAATGACCAATTTAAGGCACAGAAGATGAAGATATCGAAGATCATTCAATAGAAGAGAGGAAATGTGTCAAGTTCTACGGATGTCGAAGAGAAGAAAGAGAGAAGAGGAGTGAAATGTGATAGGATCGAACCAGGAAACGAATGAGTTGAACCTCCCTTCTCATAAGAGATCAAAAGATTGAATGAGACCAAAGATAGACAGTAATGGGTGAATATAGACTGTGAGAAAGAGGGAAATCACGAGTTTCCTTCCTCTTCTCTGCACAGTTTGTGTGTGTTTTGCAGAAGAGTCAAGAGAGAGAGAGAAAATGAAGAATTGTGCAGAAGAAGAATAAGAGAATAAAGGAAACAACAAATGGGTAAATAGAATGGAAGGGCACGTAATGAGTGAGAGGAAGTATCAGAAGGATGAGTAGGAGGAGGGGAAGGAAGTAAAAGAGGAGTAGGAGGAGTGGGTGCAGAATCAGTATCAACAATGATGTAAACAAACAACAATGGATAAAATGCAGGAATCGTGGTAGAACCAGTCGGATTATTTGGAAGGATGGTCAGTCACTTCCTCAATATCATTGTAGTAAATCGTCTCTTTATGGAATTGGAGTAAATGGCAAGAATGGAAGGTGAGACTCTCTCTCATCTCCCGATCACTCCTCTCCTTTCCTTCCTTCCTTCTCTTCTCCAAGTGAGGGCGAAAGTAGTCTCCCCTTCCCCTTTCGACTCTTCCATTCTCTGCAGATTGCATGATTATGATCTGAGAATGAGAAGAGAGAAGGAGGAGAGAAGAGGAGAGAGAATGAGACAACTAAACCCAAGATTTATGATCCATACAAGAGGGAACGTGTCAAAACCCATATTATTCTCAGCCAATCCAAAGTTTATCTTGCAGAAGAAATTTGTTAAAGGAAAGTTGGGCGCATTGTGTTCGACAGTTTCCTGTATAGACAGAGAATAAACAGGATAATTGGAATGTTGTTTGTCACTTTCCTCACTTTGAATTTATAAATCCGAAAAAGAGTTGTAATGAATGGCCGTACTCCATATCATGTACATACTCTATCTATACAACGAAGATTCGATAATCAATCGGAGAATAGGCGATTCCTTGCAGAATCTCATACTAATTTTTAAAATAAGAAAAGAGAAGTTGATCCAGCAGTATATTGATACTTGATTGCCCGCAATACTTGAATGCCTTCTTTTAATATCATAATTTAAATCACGAATAATACTCTCTTCATTTCACGCGCTCTCTCGCCGGAGAGTCTGGCGAGGGAATGTGGGACATGAAGAGACCATTGCATCTTTTATTTCGAACCCTTTCGTCTCTTATTCGCCAATTAGTGCTGGGTATTTGCAATTTCTGTGATGTCCAGAGTATAATAGATAGCTTCCAAGAAAATACCATCGGAGATTAAAAATATTGCAGTGGAAAGGCCTTCAAATTTTCAGAAGCAAAATTAAAGAAGTGCTTGAAATCAAAGAATTCCGAATTTTTGAAAAATCATCTCGATTCAATGATGTCGACGGATAGAAGAGGCTGATCGGAGATAATATCTACATTGATGTAATAATGAGAAGAAGCTGTGGATCAACTCGTTCAAGAAGCTTCCATTGATCATCACTATTGCAAAATATTTGTTTTTCAATGGTCCGGAGACAATTTTTTAAATAAAAATCGACGCCTGATTAAAATTTTGTTGATCTGATATTTTTTGTTTTTCAATCGGATTAAATGATTTGTCATAGTTCTGTGATCTACCAAAGGTCTTCTTCTTCTTCACAGTAACAAGTCGAATCTGCACTTGAATGTTGAAAGAGAAGAAAGAGGGCGAGTCTGAAAGGGAGTAACATCTTCACTCCTCCCTTCTTTTCTTTCTCTCTTCTCTCCTTCTCCTATCTCTCTCACTGTAAGACACAGTCCTCTCTTCTTCTCTCTTCAGATCAATCACTCTTCTTCTTCTTTGCTTCTATTCTTCTATCATTTGATTGGTCTCTCTTATCATTCTCTCATTCAGTCATGTCGAAGGAAGGTTCTCTTCTTCTTCCTCTCCCTCCACTACCCAATCTACACGGTATCTAATCAACTCATCCATCAATTATCGATTACTTTCTAGAGACGAAGCCGAAACCACAGCGAATTCCTCGTATTCTCTTCAATGGAGGAATGTTCACGATTGATGGACCAGTGAGTGTTATTCCTTCTTTCTCAAATTCAATCGATAATCTCAGATGGTTTCCATCTTCCTTTCTCTCTGCTTCATTATTTCTTCCTTTGGAGGTCTTTTCGTTATTCCGCAGGTAAGAATAGAAATAGAGAAATAGTATGATCACTTTTCCACATCAGGCCAAGTATGGGTTCTGCCTCATTATTCTCATTGAAATCGCTGTAATTCTATCTGTTCTCTCGAAGAACAAATGTTGTATCGGCCTATTCATTATCTACAAGGTACATTTCATAATGGTCTCTATCTCTATTCATTCCAATTCCCAGGCAGGATCATTGATCCTAACTCTTCTGTCAGGATTCCCTATGGGATATGCTTTGATCACTGTTGAGAAACCGACTAAGGAGCTTGCTAAATTCCTCCATAATGTCGAGCCAGAGGGTAGTTTTTTTTATACTTTTAATGCAATTCTACTGAAATGGAATGAGTCTTTCCATGATCTTTGATCTTTCTTTCATCAGATCTTCTCCCCGTGATGAATATTGCTGTATGGGTCATCTGTGTATTCTTCATCTTTGCAACCTTCATCAATTATTTGCATTTCGCTTCTCTATTGGAGACAGTGAAGAGAGTGAATGAAATAAGAAAGATGAGAAAGGAGAGAAGATCTTATCCCCATCCTCCTCCTCCAAGAGTGATTACTCATTTCCCTATCATCACTAATTCCCCTCCTTCTTCTGTTTCTCAATTCGAAGAAGATGGAGACAGAATCTCAATGATTTCCAATTCGGTTTAGACATTTATATTTCATTTTGTCATCTTGTTCAAATCCATTCATTGCCATCTAGACAGTTCGAATTCTCAGTTAGTATCTACGAAATCCCACTTGTACATTTCCCGTTATTCTTCGAATTTTACATAATCATGACGATTCCGATTCAATTATTTACATCTCATTGTTCATAATAAAGAGAAGCCTCTGGTAAACATGTGGAAGGGTATTTGGATGATGGAGCAGTAAAAGGAATCAATGGAACAAAGAAGAGAGGGAAGTGTCAGAGACACTGTAAACAGTCTTCTTCCTCTTTTTGCAAGATGTCCCTTCTCTTCAAAGTCTCAAATGATGTTTAGTCGTCTCTCATTACTCATCAACACATTTCCTTCCATTCTTCTGTTCCAAGCAGTCACAATTCTCTTGCCTTATCAGATGACTTAATGCCAGTGTTCCCACCCTCTTGATAGACGCTTATTTATGAATCTTCCCTCTCTCCCTTCCTTACCGTATCTCGTGTACCTATATAGCAATAGAACCCGCAATTGATAACGTGTCTTATCATAAGGGTCAAAGGGAAGCGACCATATTGATTGTAATATTCATACTACCGAACACTCGCCCTAATTTCCCTTCACATGCCAACATCCTCTCTGTTCTGTACCTACGGACTCTCCTGCCATTCCAAGCTTTCGACATTTAAAATTTTTGAATATTCAAACTTTTACATGATTCTGTCTATTTTCTCGTCAAATGACATACAGTAATTTCAAAAACAAGAATATTGTTTCTCTCCAATTCTTTAACGTTTAAGATCTTGGAATGAAGAGGCCGATTCTCCTAAAGAGAATTGAAAAGTTTAGACATGAGAAAAACCACGTATCCACATATACGGGATAGTTAATGATAACCTAGTGTTTTCATAATAATCAGTTGAGATCATACTGTACTCAGTTTGTGCACGTCACTGAATAAATTTCCCTTGGACAGTCAAAAGATAAGAAAGATACGATAGAAGAAACAGTAGAAGGTGACAAAAATCTATACCAACAAAAGATGAACGAGAGTGAAAACAATATTGAAAAGGAGTGTGAAAAATAAAGCAGACGCCTCCATTTATTGACAATAGCACCTAGATAAACGAGTGCTTTATCTTGCATCATTACTATCCTAAAAAAATCGAAAAAAAAAAAAAAAAAAATAAAAAAAAAAAAATATTATGTATTTTCTGCTTGTATATTTTTTGATATTTCGGTATGCGAGAGTCTAGACAGAGAACCCTCAAATGTCAATCACCAATTGAGTCACCAATTGAGTTTCCATATCCTTTCTTTGACCGATAACTTGACATTGGTGAGTCCATGGTGGATCGTCTGAATGCTCACGTACAATAAATTGGATTGACGTAATCAGTCAATCGTCACAATAGTGAAGAGACGAATACATGGAAACACTTGAGGTGGTGAGAAGACTAATGAGGAGGAGACGTCACGGGATAAGAGAGAAGGAGATGGAGAAGGAGGAGGGAAGGGTTGATGAAGAGGAGGATGGGTTGAAGGCATTCGGGTACACGGAGATAGTTTTGATAAAGAAGACAATTTCAGAATTGAATAATTTGCATTGATGACTTTCATTTGTGCGTTTATTCTGGAATGGAAAATTTGTATTCAGTTCTCATGCTTGACCAAAAACGAAAAAGTTTCTTTGTTATTTTAATGAATAGTAAAAAACGAATTGTAGCCTCTTGTCCCTTTTGGTTCCCTTGTCTTTCTTCATTGTTGATCTTTCATCTTCTCTTCAAAAGGGCGGAGTCTTGTCCATTCCTTGAATTTCGAAAGTGGGCGGAGTCAGGATTATTTAAGAGTCGTCCATCTAACTCTCAACTTCGAGATTGTCAATACTTCGTCTCTTCATTTCTCAATCGATGAAGTTTCTACCCTTTCTTCTCTTCGTCCTTTTGGCAGGGTTAGTTCAATTTCTACAGGAGTTTGCAGCAATCTATCTTACTGTACATATCCCCCCTCGCTAACCATTCATTCGGAAGAGTACTGTAGTTGATATCTCATCCTTCCTTCAGATTTCTCTCTGGTTGTTCTGACGATGAATTCTATCATCTTCATAAGATCCGTTCTCAATTGATTCATGGAATGCAGATGAATGAACTACAGACACAGAGTATTCCTCCTGAGGTGAGAAGAGAGAAGGATATCGATTGGATATATCATGCTTTCAGTCAATCGAAGAGGCCCGTCAACTTCTTCCAATGTTCGATTCTCATCATCATCTCGATCATCAAAAGATTCATGTAATTGAGAATGAACTAATGATTCGTGAGTCACTCCATCTCTCTTCTTTCCTATTCTTCCCTTTAGATCCAAACGAACATCTCTTCAAAATTCCTGAATCCTTCACATCTCACGATCTCCTCAACACATTCCTCTCATTCTACATTCGACCGTAATCTTTCCTTTTATCAACTTTCCTTATATTTCTCTACAGTATCCACTCTGCATCTCTTCTGACAATCGAAGTGAAGGCTCGCGAACTTTCATCGGTACTGTCTTTAGATTCCGGATTGTAATTGTAATCATCCTTTTCAGGACACTTTCTACCCTTTGGCAACGGAAGAAATCGATTCTTCTCGATCAATGAAACAAATTAGAATTAAATTGGATGTGGAATTGATGAAGAAGTAATCCATTTCACTCCTACCGTATTCCATTCTTCCCCTTTCAGATGGTCTGATCTATCCATTCCATCGATTGTTCTCTCAATTGAATGTCGTCAAATGGATTCTGATCTTATCGTTCTCAAAGATGACGTCGATTCAAATGGAAAGGTGAGAGAGAATGAGAGAGTGTGTGAAATGAAGAGAGTGCACTCATTAGTGATTGAGACAGAAGAGAAGGGGGTTGACATCCATAGAATGAAGTGATAGTCACGAGAGAGGATAAAGATAGACTAATTAGTGAGAAGTTGACTAATCCCTAAGAGAATTGACGTGACTGAGAGAGATGTTTCAGATGACGAATCTGAATTAGGAAGATCAAAAACCAAATAGTAGACATATTCTTCCAGAATATCATTCTTGAATTTGATGTTGCCGTGTCTCCGAAGAGAAAGAGAAGATCATTCGTTGATCAACAACAATGTGAAATGGACGAAAGTGGAAGGGATATTCTTCCCAATCAAGAATGTTGTATTGCAACCAGAATTATCGATCTTCGTGTAAGTTGAAGGGCGATTAATAAAGAGAAGGAAGGGGAAATTGCAGCGTGGTCAGTTCAAGATAGACAATATAATCAGTCCCCCAATGATCGAAGTGAGCTGGTGTGCTGGAGAATGCAAGAAGGAAAGCAGCTTTATGGTAGGATGAGATAAACTGATGATAGAAAGATCAAAGATCAATTTCAGCCAACCTTCAGTAAATACACGGGTCACCTTCACACCATTGGAGATAATGGGCCCAGATGCTGTCATGCCGTCGAGTAAGAAATAATTCGAATGCTCAATGCAAAAACAAACATGTTCATGATCATCCTCATCAATTATTTCATTGCAGAAGTTCTCACGTTGACATAATGTACGCTACGAAGGATGGAGCAGTGAACAACAGTCGAATCTATGGCATTGTTGCTACCAAATGCGCTTGTGCATGAAACTGATGTTATCCAAGTAATTATACTCCAATACTTTACCCTGTGATCCTTCAATTCCCGGTGATTCTATGAACTAACCGATGAAACTTCTCATTACTCCAATTGTGATACCGTGATTTGTGTGAACGAATAAAGGAATTTATTGTTGAACGTTGAAAGACAATCGGGATGAACAAATGACGAATTGATTCGATAGAATAAATAAATATTATCGCTATAGGGGAAAGTCACAATTGATTGAGGAGGCACTCACAACCCACTTAAAGATATTCACAATTCCATTTCACACACTTTGTAACCAAATTGGCAGAATTAACAGCAATAGTCTAGAGAATAACTAACAATAAGAGGAGAATCACAGGGAATGATGAACGAATGGAGATATCAAAATAGTTTACTAATTTTATTGGTACTTGATGATTTCCTCGATGAATTCTCACTCGATGGATTCATTAAAAGAGGAGATGCAGCGAATCCAAAACTGCTGCCTGAATAGAGAATGAATGAGAAGGATAGGGGGTGAAGATATACCGAGATCATTACTCGATGATTTAACTGTTCGTGGACCGAGAGAATTGAGAAGAACGGCCGTTGTCGATCTTCCTCCAACCTGAGAATTTACTTTTGAATTTAATTATTTCAAAAAAAAGGAGTAATTAATGATAAACTAACGGGCGCAGTCTTAATCTCGTGTGGTTGGAGAACTCTTCTTCTTTTCTTCGGCAGTTTCGATCGAGCTTGTGCATGAGAATAGAACATGGCGAAGTTAGAGACAATCACAGGAACCTCAAAAGACACAAATTGGCCTAACCAATACTGATAACGAACTGACTGGAAGAGCAATGGTCAACACTCCCATTAGAGCACAAACGGAGCCAACCACCATTCCGAGATACGTTTTAGGCACCTGCAAAGAGAGAGAGAAGGGATGACTGAATATATAAAGAGGTATGAACTGACCAGGTCTCCGAATCCGACAGTACAGATTGTGATGACTGCCCACCACAAACCAATGGGAATCGAATCGAATTGATTATTAGGATTCTCAACCAATCTCTCTGCATAATAAACGAGAGCAGCGAAGATAACGATTCCAAGAAGGACGAAGAATACGAGAAGAAATAATTCCTGAGAAGGAAGTTTGGTACTCGTTCTCTGAATGTTGGCACACATTACCTGTGCAGAAGCCTTGAAGGTCTGAATAAGAATCTTGAGCCCAACGGAGTGTTGAGTAAGTTTGAATAATCGAAGAATACGAATTATGGAGAAGAATTCAACAGAATCTCTATTTGATCCAGTGAGGAATGTTTCCAATGCCCAATCAATATAGAAGAAGAGAGTAGCGATTAGATCGATTATGTTTACTGGTTCCCTGAAGGAATCTTTCCTATTACATTCTGTTAATCTTCCTATTTACCTGATGAATGCAATTTTGTTAGGTGTGAAAAATATTCGAATGAAAAATTCGACGGTGAACCAGACGTTGCATATCAATTCAAGGAAGAAAAAAGCAGGATGTGGCCTATAAATTTTTCCCTCCCTTCTCCATTTCAGAGGGGGGGGAACCTACTTGGTTGATATTTTCTCAACGAAGAGAGTATTGTTCAATCGATGAGTTTGGAAGGCAGGAACTCTGAAGAGAAATACCTTTCACTTCAATCAATCGATAATCGAGATACCGTAATGAAGGATGGGTTTTGAGACAGAAACAAATGATGGAAATAACGACGAAAGTGATGGACAGACAACTGATTCCCTGGAAATTATCGATTAGGAGGATGATTGGATGATTACTGTAATTATCAAGATGGGACCCCGAAAGAGACAGAGAAAGAGAGAAGGAAACAGTGAAAATGTGATAGCAAAGAAGGACAAACACGAATCACGAATAATTAGGAAATTAGGAAATTGATTAGACACACAAATCATGCGGAGATCGACACTCACCCATTAATGAAGAGAATGAATAAAAGATGAGTCTGAAAGGGAAATTGATTCATAGAATCTTTATCGAACAAAGGGTATGATCTAGCGATGAGATTGAAAGTCAACGATGACTAAAGAGAGAGAATCGATCGATATGAAGGACGGAACGACAATACGATCATCGGAACGGAATAATTAAACAGCCGAAGAAATTGAACTCGTAGGAGGAAATAACAGAAAATGAGGAAAAAGAAAGGGCAGTGGGATAAAGAGAACTCGTATGAAAGAAAGGGAAGAGATCGACATAGAACGATAAAGGAAAAAAGTGGTCTTGAAGGGAAAGAGAAGACTACGGTAATCGACTGATGAATACTGTGATCAATTGCTTGGAGGAGAATTGGAGAGAAGATGCGTGTTGGGACCACCATTGTGATTGAGTTTAGTGGGTCCATTGGCGATTCTGAAAGAACGAAGATTCGAATGAGGAGAGAGGAAAGAAGAAACTAACGGTGAAGTTGCTGTTGATGATTTCTTTCTATTCTTATGAGGATGATGATTCGGTTTGAGATGAGGAGCCATATTTCCACCTGGAGGTTTCACTTCGTGGGCCTAAACAAGGACGGGTTCAACAATTTCTGCTAGTTCATAGAGAAAAAGAAATACCTGAAGAACTCTCCTTCGCTTCTTTGGAAGTTTCGCTCGTGCTTGAGAATGTGAATAGAGATTGGAGAAGTTGGATACAATCACAGGCACCTAAGAGAGGATGGTAATAATTCTTCCAAGTCTGGTATAAATTCTTCCATGAATGATAACTCACGGGAAGGGCGATAGTCAAGAGACCCATTAGAGCGCAGAGGGAACCAACCAGCATACCCAAATACGTCTTTGGCACCTCAAGAAAATTATTTATTTATCTATTTCTGTTAGATGGGAATCTAACCATATCTCCGAATCCGACTGTTGATACAGTGATCAAACTCCACCAAAGACCAGCTGGGATCGATGTGAATTGATTAGTGGGATTGATCTGAACGCATGTTTTGACAATGGTTTCAAATATAACGATGAACACATGCTGAGATGAGTGATTAAATTCTCTCACCTGACTTCTCTCTGCATAATAGACGAGAGCAGCGAAGATAACGATTGCAAGAAGAACGAAGAAGACGAGAAGGAGAAGTTCCTGAGCTGACGCCTGCAATGAAAAATGATTGGAAGGAGAACACAAATGGATCTCAATAGTTCACTAAGGCCCTTTCCTAAAAGTTTCTCACTAATCAGTCGTACCTTGAATGTCTGGATGAGAATCTTCAATCCTGAGAAATGCTGAGCTAGTTTGAATAGACGAAGGACACAGAGAATCGAGATGAAATCGATGGTGAGGATAGAACCTGATAAAAGGAGGAGTTATAACGTTTCATGTATGCATCCTTCCAGTGTTTCTGTTTTTCCCTGATCAAAATTTAAAAAAAAACTCACCAGTAGAAATGAGAATTGTATGGAGAATCAGATCGAAATAATAGGCAGTTGTCGCAGTGAAATCGATGATTGTGAGAGGAGAAGAGACGAATCGAGGAAATGATGGACAAAAGATTGTACGAATTATCTGAAAGGACGATATTTGCTTTACGTATAGAAATTACGAAAGGAGGTTCACTGAGTCCAAAATTCACTCGATTCAAAATGGCATCAATATATAGAATATCTCTCACCAATTCGATGGTGAACCATACATTGCAGACGACGTCAATGTAGAAGAAAGCACTGTGAGGAACAGTGAAATGTTTGACTGCACCTGGAATTATTCACATTTGCAAGATCAATCTCTATGTTATCCTACCAATTGGTCTCGAATCGTAGTGATACTTTCCATCGCTCGTCTCTACCAGCGCATTCTCTACTATCACTGGAATCAATGGGGAGTTGATCAATTCTATCTGATTACAGTATACCTTCGATATGTGGAATTCGGAAGGTTGGATGAGTCTTGAGCATGAATGAGATTATTGAGGCAACGACGAAAAAGACGGAGAAGCACGATATTAACTGAATTATCGACCATCTTTCGAGCCATTCATTGATCAGCCCAACTTTCTCAATGGAAAACGCGTCAATCAGAATATAAAGGGATGGGGTTTGAGGGTAACTAAAGAGTTCACTCTTATGGGGAAATTGGTAGGGTAGAAGGAACACTCTGCACTCGAGGGTTAGAGAGGCAAACCAAGGAATATCGATTGGATTGATTATTGATTGATTGACTCGTTCCCGTGAAGAAGAAGCAGACACGAGATTACTGTAGTACGGGAGTACGGTAGTCGGCCAGAATACAGTAAGCACAGATGTAAGTAGATTACGGTAGTGAGTATGGCCGGACACAAGAAAGGCATAGAGACAGAGAGGAGCAGAATCAGAACCCCGTGGTGTATGATGTTGTGTGTCGAGTGTAGTCTAAGAAGGACGACAATTCCCACTCACTCGAGCGTATTGGGAAGACCAAGGTTCGTCGAATAGAGACCACACTCGAGGTTTGATTTGTTGCCATCGAGTGAGAGTACCAGAATAATAGTCATCTTCCCATCCAAACTGAATAATGAAATTGAGAATGAATAGGAAGGATAGATCACATACTTTCTTAGCTATTTCTTCCTGAGTTGGAGGATCTCCATCCAAATCTAATGATTCGATCACAGCCAGAGTATCTTGTGTATCCCTTAATTTATCTTTCTATTTACCTTTTTGTAGTGAATGTATTAGAGAACAATTTTGAAAGAACACTCGATGTCATTTCCATTTTTGCAATTTACTCCCATTCACTCATCTTTTTTGGGTTCCCCTCATTTCACCTGTGTTGAGTATAAGTCATCCAACAGCACGGTTCCACTTGATTCGAATCCAATCCCCAGAATTCCAATTCATCCTCGAACAAAGGCCCACAAACATTTGTGGGGTAATGCAGTTTTCCTGTAAAGGGACGGACGTCATTTGATGACGTCTGATATAGTATAAGAATGGGCGAATGAAGAGTATCTGCATAGAGAATAAGGAAATGGATCGAAAGAAGGTACAGAATATATTGAAGAGTCCTTTCTTTTGTTTCGTCCCCATTTTGTTTCCTCTTCTGCAGACTCCTAATCATGGCACTCTTTCCTCTTTGCATCGAAGCATTTCACTCTTCCCCTTCTCATCACTTCCCTTTTCTCTAGTTTCAATTGTGACCCCTTCCTCCCATCTGAGAAGAAGACGAAAAAAGGACTTTTGTGTGTGGGAGAAAATGAGGAAAATGAGAAGAGGAAGAAAGAGGAAGAGAGAGCATTATCGAATGAAGAAATGGAGTGGGATTAGAGTATTCCCCTATGGATGAAATGGTCAAAGGAAGAGGAAGGACATTTAACCTGTTCGATAATAATTGAGGATCATAGCGAAGACTCCAGGATGACGATCGAAGAAGTATTCATTCAATACTGGATCGTAGTTTGCAAGATTAGGTGTTAATCTGAAATAATTAATATTTATGCATATTTTCGTTCATGTTTCGCCTTCTAGCATGTTCTTCCGAATAGATATGTCAAAAGTTCAAATAGGCAAGTTCATGTCAATCTTGACATGGATGCTTATGGGATGAACCATTGGGAATTGACATAAAAATATTTCCTAGTTTCAAGATCTCTTATTTTTAGCTGTTCGACAGCAGCTGAAATCGTATTCATAATGTGGATGGACATCTGTCTATAACATTTACCCAATGTAGTATACACAATCGGAAGGGGATAGAGATAGAGCATAAGAAGAAGACATACCGTGATAACCTAGTAGCTGGAATCTTCTTGAGTACGTGTGTGTATGTCTCGTGTCGAATTCCTCCCACGTTGAGAATTACCCGATGTTCAGTGTCCATCCACGACTGAAATGGAAGGATTCTATTGATGGAGGGTAGACTAAAGAGATTCCCATTGAAACCAAAAGTGAATAAGTTCACCTTAACCTCTCCTATTCCATCGCATCTCGCCATACAAAAAGTCTTTCGACGATTACGATCAAAGGGAATCAAGTGGAGCATTTGGATGAAGTGAGAAGAAGAAGGGAGAGAAGGAGGGGAAGAGGAGGGGAGGACAGATCAAGAACGGAAGAGGGAGAAACAACTTCGTCGTCGTTGGAGTTGTTCAGATGGAAGAAATTTGGAAGCTATTGAGATTGGAGAGAGAAGAAGAGACTAAGAAAGAAGGCTGGGAATGGGAAGAATGACCTTTATCCATCTCCCATTTCTAATTCCCTTGATTTTTACCAAGCAATATCTATGGGGACTTATTACCTCGTAGAGAAATGAAGGATAAAAGGAAGATCGTAAATCAAGGCAGTTACGGTATGATGATCGATATTGTGAAGGAGAAGAGGGAGATGGAGGGGATAGAGAGACTAACAGTATTTATGCCGTTTCTCTTCTGTCTCTACAGATTGAGATGGAGGATGAAGAGAAAGGGAAGAAGGAAAATAAGAAGAAGGAGTAGGCAATAGGAAAGACAGAAGAATCAGTGTTTATGTAGGAAAGAGAAGGGGAAGGAGAAGGAGGGAAGTGATTGAGTGATAGAGAGAGAGAACAAGAACAAGTGGTTCATCCAATGGACACTATCACAATATCACGAGTCACCAATTAAAAGTTACTAAATTTTTAAAAAAATCAAAATATTTCTATCTCACTACATTTTTAAGATATATCAAGAAATGACAATACTTTTTGTTCATCTGAGCCAATTAAAGTTGAGTAGATCACAATGTTTTCTAGTGTGAAGAAGGTGGGGGGGAATAGAATACGACCAAGTTTCTTTCTTCTCTTTTTGAGGAAACTCTTGAGAATACACTGGAATCTAAAGGTGCGAAGGGAGAATTCGACCGGAATGAAATTGAGTCCCTTTTCAAGGTAAAAAAAACTACAAAGTAATCGAGATATAAGAAAGTATGATGGATATTCAAAGACTGTTCTATGATGAATGAAGGAAGGAAAGAAGGAGAATGAGAGAGAAGAGAACTCGAGACAGAAAAGGGTACAGATTGGTTGATGGAAGACCATAAAACAACTAGAAAGAAACAACAGTATGAGATGAATATGAAGTTAGCTGAATAGAGGTTAGGTTAACGATTCGGATGATCACTTATCCATCAACGTGTGAATATAGTTCACTTAGTATACCTCTCCTTCTCCCTCCCCCTCCCCCTCTTCTTCTCTCTCACTGAAGAATCTCGGCTCATTTCAAACGAGCGCGCTCTCAAATTTCGACTGGAGGGCCATCCCGATTTCCTCTATGATGAAGTCATCCCTTGAATTGAAGAGGTCAAAGGACAGGAGAATGAAGAGAGGGATTGAAGAGAAGTGAAGAGAGAGGAGAGAGATGGACATGATTAGAAGATTGTCTTATCTCACTTCTGATTTATTGCAATGAGTGAAGAGAAGAAGAGAAGAGAGAAGAAGAGACTGCTAATTGAAACGAGATCATGTAATGAAGAGAAGGAAGAAAGGAAAAGAGAGAAGTAAAGGTGGAAAGAATTTATTCGTCTTAGATGAAACATCCAGATGACCTTAGAGGGCAAATGGAAGAAGATAATGGAAATGAAACAAAGAGGAAGAAAGGGAAGGAAAGGTGATGAAGAGTTCGAGTGAAGAAAAGAAGAAGATGAAGAAGAAGAAGAGAGCACATGGAAAGAAATGCAATCTACATACGTTTAGGAGAAAAAGAGAAGAAGAGAGGGCGAAGTTTGAAGAGATGAGAGAAGAATCTCATAGGTACAATGGACAGATTTAGATGAATGGAAGATGAAGGAAAAGGTCGAAGATAAAGTTAGATGGAATTATCCAATGAGGAATATTAACTACGATCTGATGAGAGAATGACATTAACGGATCATATTATAGTCAGTATGACTAATTGTAGATTAGTTGTAACTGTTATTCAACTGCAGATTAGTAGTGAAAATTATGGAATAATGAATTGGACAAAGAAGAGGTACTCCTCTTAAGAGAACGAATAGAAAGAGGGATTGAGTTTATCAGAAGAAGAATGGGAAAGAAGAGAGAAGATCCACTTGGATGTCCTTATGTAGATGGAATAAGTAGAAAGAGGAAGAGAGAGGGAGAGAGGGAAGGAGGGAGGGAGGAGGAGGGGAAGGGATGGACAAGGGCAGTCTAGATACGAAGAGTGATCAGAGATCGAAGAAGGTGAAGGAATGAAGAGAGAGAGAGAGTGACAGGATATGCTCATGAAGGAGGAGAGGGAAGAAGACCAACTGTCCTCTGTTCAATGGAAGGAAAGAAGAAGAAGAGAAGAAGAGAGGGAGGGAATGTTGGCACAACACAAAGTGATCATCCACTCACGAGAACATGACGAACATTAAAAGAGTTGAGAGAAAAGCAGATGGAAAGACACCTTTTGATCCAGATATGAAATCGAAGGATAACCTGAGAAAAGAAATGATACGCGATCTATCAAGGGTTTACTGATCAAATGAAGTGATTATTAGCGATTAATAATGAAAAAAGAAACGAGTGAGTATTTGAAAACTTGTTTGGTAAGCAAAAGGAAGTGTTTATTTGTATGAGAAGGAAAGAAGGGAAAAGAAAGGAAGAAGAGATCAAAAGACATCGGAAGAAGAAGAGGAATGGAATTACCCATCGAAGACCTAAACATCGTTGCTTACAACTGATAGGAAATATGAGAAGGAAGGAAGAATCGAATTACTCATTCATAATAGAGATGAGATGATTCAAGACCTATTTTAGATGAAGGAATAAGATTGGACAAATGATTGAATGAAAATAAGAAGAAAAGAAGAGGAAGAGAAGACGTTCGCAATAGACGAATAACTGGAGAATGAAGAAAAAAGGAAGAGAATGAGAGAAAACGGGTCGGACTGTTATTAGAATACATTCTTTTCCTATTTTCACTGACGCGAGAATTAGAGAGGGAAGCACCCTTCAAAATATGCTATTCATTCTCTTCGTCCCTTAGATTCTGATCGACCCATCGAATAGAATGATGAATATAGTAAGTGAGACAACAAGTGAGATCTCCCCGTTGATTCTTCATTCATTAATCCTCTTCGTCTTCTTTCCTCTCTATGGGTATTCTATCTCTGCATTTTCAAGTGACTGCAACCCTTTGTTGACCTATTCCATCCGATACGACGGGAAGGAAGACATCCATAGTCTCCCTTAGTCTTTTACTCTATTGATTCCATGAGATATAACCAGACGATTACCATAAATATCACGAAAAGGTTACGATAAAGAGGAAAAACTTTACACGCAAATCAGTCATCGCAAATAATGGTCTCACGAGGTGAACGCGCTATTCAAAAATTATATAGGATGAAAAGGGAATGAACAAACCTTAGGATTTCTTCGTGAACTTCTCAATGGTTGATCTCTTGATATTCGTTGAACAGATGAATTCTCACTATTTTGCATGAGAGTAACACTTCTCGTTGCATGGAGTGAAGATCTTCTTCTACCTTTCCTTCCCATTCCTTCTTCTCTTTCACGAAGACTTCCAGTTTCCTTTAGTCTACTCAACCATCCTGAAGATCCTCCACTCATCCCTCCTTCTAATCCTGATCGTTTCCCAAGGGATTTACGAAGAAACTCTTCAGCTAGAAATCGTTGGAGCATAGGAGGAGGAAGAAGAAGAGGAGTCAGTTGAAGGTGGGAACGGATGATGTTCTTGAGATGAGAAGAGGAGGTCGAAAGAAGGAAAAGGAAGAAGGGGTGGAGAGAGACGAGGAGAAAGAGATAGGGGGGATTAAAAGGGACGAGAAGACAGAAGAGACACAGAGAGAGAGATGGGGGATAAATACTGTATAGTATCCATTGAGAGAGATAGATAGAGAAAGAGAGAGACTGTCACTGTAGATGGGAATGAGAGATGGATCCTCTCGAAGACAATGATGAAGAATTGTGATGAAAGAGAGAGAGATAGATGATCAATATGATGAATCGAGAACTGAATGGATACGGTAATGTCATCTTCTCAGTCCATTATCGTATAGATGGAATCTCTAATTTCATTGGGGGACATTGAAAGGGGGGAAGCTTCCATTACCCTTCTTCGTCTTCTTCTACTCTCCATTACTGGGGTGTTCACCCTTTTGATGTTTTCTCCCCTTTAGAAGAGACGAAGAAGGACAGACACCATCTCAATTCCCCCCTCTTCTTCTCTACAGTGAAACTCGTTGAGAGGAAAGGGATAATAGAGAATCTTGATGGATAGAGGAAAAAGAGGGAGGAAATGATTAGATTATGTCTCTCTTTCTCCTCATTCATACTCACTCTATTACTCATATTGTGTCTGTTCCTCTTTCTCTCTCGAAAGGAAGACTCGAGAGAGAGGTTAGAAGGGACCTCCAATTCGAAGAATCCATGAATAATTTGTAACCGGATCCCATTCAACTTTGTCATTTAGACCAAGGAAGGAGAAGGTTTAGACAAATTGAGTGCTTGTAATGAAATGAGTGAAAGAGAGGGGCGAAGGAGTCTATCAGAAGGAAGTTACTCCCTCCCTTCTTCATCCACTCAATCCATCATTATCCCTTCAGAATGAAGAGAAGACCACTCACTTTCTCACTTATCTCTCTTTCTCTTTCTTTCGTGTTTCTCGATCATTTCGACGACCTTTGAGACCTGGGGAATATTTGCGGACAGAATAAAATATGCGAGCCCTTCCGTAACTCACAACAGAAATAGATACGTGTAAATCATGAAATCTAACTATATCAGCCCAATTAGAAGTTCAAATCAGTCCAGTTAAAAAATGAGGGTATGAAATAATAATTAGTTAGATACTCACAGAATTGGTGGCCCCTATTGCAATGGCGACATCCCCTGATCTTCTGAGTGAACTCCAGTATGGATTCCTTCTCATTCCTGAATTGATCAGTCCATTCCATCGATTGATGAAGATTCACGAATAGAAGGAGTAGAAGACCAATGGATAAGAAGAAAGATAAGTGTGAACATTCGAATGAGAGGAAGAAGAGAGGAGAATACCATGAAATGAATGAGATTGTAAAGAATGGATAGAATTTAGCAGTGATCGTGGATTTTCACAGAACTCGATTTAGAACTGTCTCCTAATTTGAAAACGTTATATAAAATCAAAGACCGAGAAAGAAACAACAAATAACTAAAACAAAACATAAGATTTACTTCAGTTTGAGACAAGTGAAAACATAGATTGAGATGTAGAGGTCGAATGTGAGAGATAAGAAGAAAGAAAGAGAATGATGAGTGATGATGATTGATCGAAATTGTGGAGTCATAGAGGAATAGAGAAGGAAGGAGAGAAAGACTAGACCATCTTAGAAAGATGACACCTTCCTGAACTATGAAGTGTGTAATCGAAGGTGTAGTGAATGAGTGATGTCAAGGGGGGAAGGGGGAGAGGGGGGAGAGAGAAGGGGACACTCATTTGTATGATAGATAGACTGTATCGTGTGAGATGGATTGAGGGAGGGGAATATTCTAGTTGTTGTCACTTCACGAATGGAATGAGGACACTCAAGGGAGGTCAGTCTCAGATAGATATGAATTATGAATGGATACTTGCAAGATGAATATTGGGTTGAAGGAGAATGATAAGGAAGAGAAGAAGGGAAGGAAGTGAAGTGAATAGACTGGAGGAGACAAGGATATTGGAAGAACTAATTGAATAGAAGTGAAAGAGTAGAGAAGAGAAGGAAGAATACCTACTGGAACAGAGAAGAGAAGGGACCTATTAAGAGTGATAGAATTGGAAGGAAGGACGAGAAGGGGAAGTACACATGTTCATGAGATAGGAGAATTTAATGAGAAAGTAGAGTAAGATGAAGTCATTTCAAAGAGAGAATTCCCTCCTTAGACGACGTCTCCCTTCAATTCTCTTGCAGAAATGTTGCGTCAACGTCGAAAGTGGTGAAATCATAGACGTAATTGTGGAATGAAACGTGAGAAGAAAAGGTCTTCAAATGAGAAAGAAAGAGAAAAGATTGGAAACAATCGGAAAGACAAAAGAGTAAAGAAAGTATGAAGAATGTTAGAAGAAGAAGACAGAAGGGCCCTTCATAACCCGTTATATTTTGGTCCTTCTTACACTAATCCTCCAAGAGGAAAGAGAAGTTTTAGACGCCTCTCTTATTCGAAGAATGGAACCGAATTTGTCTACTGCAAAAAGATGTTGATATTGAAAGGAATGTGAGAAGAAGTCCATTTCAATTTGAACACCCATCCGAACGAGACGGAAAATAACTTAAGAATCTATTGGAAGGCCCGCGAAACACACTTATTATCTATAGAGGGTCGAGAAGAAAGAAGATGAAGATGAAGAAGATGGAGAAACTCAAGTGGGCTAATAGAAAGAATAGAGATTGAATATAGAAGTGTGATCAGAAGTGGAATAAGAAGAAGGAATGGAAGAAGAGTCGTAGGGATCTTCAGACTAAATAATGATCGTCGATCCGACGTGTTCGTATTTCCATTTAATGGAAATAAAATTGAGGAAAAGGCCAGAAAACAAACCTGTGAAGGGTCGAAGAATCGAATAGAAATGAAGAGAAAAGAAGGTGGACGAAGGAAAGGAATAAAGAAAGGACTGAACTAATTCTACTGAGTAAGAAGAGAAGTAGAGACAGTCAAGGAAAAGAATGTATTGAATGACCATTGAATGAAGATGAGGATCAATATGATGATGAGTAGCCATGGAATAGTTGAATAGAGAAAAGAACGAGATTGATACTACCCAGAATAGGTTGAGTTAGTCTCATTCTGAACTACTTCGGAAATTGGCCAGTGAAAGGAGGATAGAAAAGGAAGAGAAGACAGAGGAAAAGAAGAGAAGGAGAGACTTGATTGTTAAAGTAGAACAATTAGTGTGTACTACAGGAGAGGGAGGGAGGGAGGGAGGGAGGGGGGAGTTGTCATCTCTAGTGAGTGTCCATTCCATTCTGAGATTGACGGATTCCTTCCTTTCTTTTATCCGCGAGATGGGATTAAGAGGTCCACTAGGTACTTCTACAATCTATTTATGTATCTTACTTTCAAGAGATTGCACTTTTTCGGATTGACGTTGGTCAAATCAACGAAAGTCCGCATGAAATAGTATTTTTTTTAAGTTTCTCTTCGAATTAATTATTTTTGAGTGAACTCATTGTCCTATAGAAAATATGTATATCATAAAAGGAGCTAACCGTTTTCCTATCCTGGAGTGAACTTTCATCGTAGAACATCCTCACTGATGATCTCTTTCGTGCTGATCGAGAGAATCTAAAGAGAAAGGAAATTTAGATTATCAACTGAGCAATGAAGAATTCAGTTATTGGTGGTCAATTTACGATACTTTCCTTATAAACCTATTTTCCCCAATGAAAGGAAGCTAAATTTAGTTTAATTTATTGAATCTAAAAATGTAAAAATTAATAAAAACTAACGATTGGTTCATAAGGGACTCTGCAAATGGTCCAATTGAGAATTCTCCACGTGCATTTTCCTATTCTCTCTGCGTGCCTCCATCTCATAACCTCTATCCATCCGGTAATTTAATATATTTTGGCCCTTCAAAAGACCAAAGAAAGGTCTCCTATTTGTTATACTAAGAAGATAAACAGGCTGAGAATACAGTCGGAATGATAAATATGGATGAAGATCCATCAGTATGTCTTATCATCCAAATGAACATGAAAGACAACAAAATGCAAATACAATACCACTTTTGCTTTCTCTTCGAGTCCTATTTGCCTACTTCAAAAAAAGGTACGCCAACTCCAATTTCGTTAGTTTTCATCCACAGAAATCCCCCTACTATCTAGATAGATGCTATCACCTGCATGTTTTCGTCCGACCGGAATGAATACATGTTAAATTATAATATTCCTATATTGGCAAATATCGTCCTTAATTATTTTTCGAGCAAAAATGGCGAGAATATTTTGAAGTGCAACTGTCTCAAATATAGACATAGATTTGTAATAAATAAGAAAGAAACCCTCTCTCAACGAAAGATCGATCAGATCCAGCCATACTCCCGTCGTCTTCTGTGTTTATTCCAAGATAATCCATCTGAAAGAAAGTATTCGTACAAGAAAAACCAAAGATATATGTAATTATAGATTAAAAAAACACGCGATCTTCTTGAAATTGCACCCTTTCGCCCATTTTCCCACCCGGAGAAAGAAGAAATGTGCCCCTCCGATAGAATGAAGTTGAGAGAGATTTGGAGATTCTCCCACTGTTTTACAGCCTCTCATCAGTATGAACCCACATGGAATGAAGAGAGAAGAAGGAAGAAGAGAATCGGAATGGCATTGTCAGAAGAAGAAGGTAAAGAAATGGAATAAATGAGAAGAAGAGCGGAAGTGAAGAAGAGAATGCTATACAAGAAGAAGAAGAAGAGAAGAGAGGAGAGGAGAGGTAAAGAAACCCATTTGACTATTTATCATCCACTAATCTCATGAGATCATTTCCCCCACGTTGCAGGACCAATCTGCTCTTTGCACCAGTGCATCTCTCTCTCTCTCTCCCTGATCTCTTAGTTTCTCAATCACTCAAAGATGAATGACCCATTGAAAGTACACAAGGGAGGATGAGGAAGATTCGAGTAACTATTCGATGAAATGGAAAGACTGGAGATGATTGAGAAAAGAGAAAGAAATCTCTTTGAAATCGGAAAGACAACGAATTCATTTAATGGCCTCAGGGCAAAGCTATTTTGTTTTGATGCACCCATTTCAATGGCATCTGTACTATTATTTCTTTTTTTCCCGAAGAATTGTTGCACAGTAGAAAGATACACAGCAGCGAACTTGAAAATATCCCATAGGCTAATACAAAAATATTAATATATTCTCTTGCAAGAAAGAAACGAATTGTAAACATTATATTGTGCATTAAATTTACTATACATAAGTGCAGACGTAGGTTGAATAGAGGGGTGTTTCCCGTTGGGTCGGAGTGGAATAAAGGACGAAGAAGAATGAGAGAAGGAAGAGAGGGTCTGTTTGAGATGGAATGCCAAACGAGGAACGAATCAGAATAAAGATTGAGAAGGTGAATTGAGAGAGAACAAGTCTGTAGAAGGGGGTGGTTAACAAGCTAGATAGCACCCCCTCCTTTTCTGAAAAAAATTACGGAGAAAAATAAATGAAAATGACAGACTTGACTACTGTACTACTGCGTTTTTCTTTCTACCGTTGGTTTTCGAAATGATTTCACTCTTTTTTGAGACAGCAACAACTCGAAATCGACGAAATTCAATCTCAGTCCACTCTACCAAAACAGAAAACGTGTGGGCCCGCCCAATTTACTTCATTTCCTCTCGTTTGACTCGTTGAGAATGCACGCAACTTCCAATTAAGACACACAAACTTTCCAGAATGAAATAATTAAAAGGGCTTGATCTTTCGAGGGAAATACGTAAAAGAATACGAAAACAATGAGGAATTTGACATGAAAGAACCGCATGGGTCATTCATTCTCCCTATTTACTATTCCATCTCCACCATTCGGTGCAGACTCCACAAGGGAAATGGATTCTCATTAATGTTAACTGCTTATTACATTTCATAATTGACAAGTGAAGTGAATAATATGAATCTTAAGAAGGAGCAAAGACACAACTTACCGTCTTAGAAGCATGTAACTTAGTGTGGATGGGAGCTTGTTTAATATCAGGTTTGGAGTTTCTCCTTCCCTCCTTTTCATCTCCATCAATTGGAGGACGATCAGTTGATGGAGTCTTGATCAACGGTGTACTACGAATACGAATGGCCATTCCTGATGAAGAAGGAAGAAGAAGGATGAATGATAAGGAGAGAAGGAAGAAAGGATGGAGAGTGTGAAAGAGATCTAAGAGAAGAAGGAGAAGAGAGAGAGAGAGAGAGAGGACCATAGAGAGAGAGAAGACGACCAATTAGAAAATGTGTATGGAAAAGCCATTGAATAGAGAGAGAGAGAATCTATTCTTCGAGTGAGTAGATTGACGAATCTCAAATAGAAAAGAGACTGAAAATGACCAGCTGATGTTTCGATGAGAATGATGAAGGAGAGAGATACGGTAGATATACGTGACACGGATAGAATCTGATTCTAACTATGCTCGTAGTACGAATGTAGTGAACATTCTTTCAGAGTGTCTTTCTAATAAGATGAATGAAGAGGGAAGAAATCATAGAGATGGACACTTCTCCTTTAGTGCACATGAATGAAAGATGGAGAAGGTGAAAATAGATATTGACCCTTCCTGAGAGAGGGCAGACTACTAATGAAATGAGAACTCTAGTCCGAAACATTTCCAACGAATGGATTAGACATCGACATTGCAAAGGAACGAAATGGAATGGAACGGATGAAGAAAATAACTAATATCCGGTTGAGCATACAGAAATACCGAGAGAGCTTACCATTATTAGTTTCCACCTCGAAATGAATGGAGAAGGAATGTTCATGTTGACTAGTCTTACACCCGTTCATTCGATCATTCATGCTAATCTTCCTCATTGCTCAATGCAAATTCAACATTCCTCAGATTTTGAATTGCCACAACAGTTTCAAATTTAGGTCATGAGGATAACGGATCTCAAATTTTCTGCATCTCTGATAAATAAATGATTACTGTAACCCCATTCATTGAAAAAAAAACTCTTCTTCATCTGTGATCTACTCATTCGATTGATCATTCGTACACTTGCGTAGAAAGAGAAGGAATCCATCAATATTTCACCTTTCCATCTCAGATTTCACATTTGATACATCAAAATACTCACGCGGTCTCTGTCAATTGACGTAGCTCTGAATTGCATTTGAAGATGATGAAGAAAGAAGAATGAAATGGAGCTGAGAAGAAGAGGATTGAAGAAGGAAATTGAAGAGAAGGACGATGGGTTGAATGAAGACACGTACAGGATGAGAGATGGAAAGGAAAGAAGAAAGAGAGGAGGAGGTCAAACTATGCAGATTCAGTATGGGGAAGGGGGAAGAGAAGGGGACACAATAATCAACCATTGAGTTTGGAGTGCTTTTGTAGTGTTTATGGCAATCCATTAACAATGAGTGTTATTTAGATCTATGCAATAATTGAACAATTGCTATGCTCGTATTCTTTGATTATCCATATTTTTTTCCTAATAACAACGACTGTGCTATGCGAGTTATGCGAAGATTATTCTAACCGATCCTTTATCAAATCACAACGATTGAAAAGTGAAAAGGATAACTAACAGTTTGGTGAATAGGCTCATAGTAGTTTCGAGTAGACAAAAAAGAACAACTCAATGTGAGAACGAGTAATAAATAAACGAAAAATCAACCTACTCTGGGATTGGAGAAAAGGCGTTTGTGGTTTCAACAAAGCATTTTCGAAAGATGTCCACGAGGTCATCAAAACCTATAGAAACTAAGACGTCTTAAATTCAAACACTTGAGTCTACCATAATGTTAGAATAGTTTTAGAACAGAAAAACACAGGTGGTGAGATGGGTGAGATATAAACTAGATTGAGATTAAATGATCATAATATTCGATAACAGTCAATGATACAGTTTTTGGTGATTGAGTATCAGATTAGACTACTGATTTTCACGAGGGTATAGGTGTGTTACGTTACAGATAATTGGTGACCTAGAGAGGGGAAGGGATTCTATTCTACCTTCTTAGCAAGGAAGAGAGAATGATTATCAGCAACAGAGACGGAAATGATCTTGTATCCATCCAGATGGGCAGATGAGATCGGAGATGGCTCAGGAACAACCTGTAATATGCACTCTCATACATATATTTGACTCTCTATGAATGCGCACCACCTAGCGATAGTAAACATTGCATTTCTAAGCAATACAAGTATTATCTCCATACATTTTCATAGGTACCGGGCCGGGAATCCGACCACTATATATTTAATGGAATCTGTTGTCAGACCACAATATATCCGCTCTAAAATCGGGTGTTAAGCCATTAGACCACTATATATTTTCTGCTTTTAGTATCAGACCACTGTATATTTTCGGTCCCCGGTTGACAACGAAAATGTATGGTTATCTCACCTTCTCATCATCATCCTTAATTCCCAATCCGAGTTGTCCACTCGTATCACATCCCCATCCGAATGCATTTCCCTCTTCGTCCCATGCGATCGAAGCGCCCAATTTAGCAGAGCAACCACTCATCTACAAGATAGATTTATCAATCCATGAATGGCAATACATAATAATAATGCTCAACTAATCCCTCAATTTCACTTACTTTCGTATTGAGTTTCTCCACCTTCTGAAGTGTAGTATATCTCCAATGGGCAGTGTCATCATTGCCAGTCCACGTTCCCAATCCGAGGGCATTGTCAGTGTTCTTTCCGATGGCGAATACTTCTCCTGAAATTGTATCAATAAAAATATTCAAGAGAATAATGGTTACCATCAGCGGATCGGGCTACGATATGTTGCACTCCGGCCATATGGGTGTAGTTTCTCTTGCCATACGCATCCGCTTCAGTCGGCTTGCACACCTACACATCATTATTAGAGAGAAACAAATACAATTGCTCGGAAAGACAGTCTCTAGATCATTCCTCTCACCTTGAAGTCTCTGTCGTCCTCCTGAGGGGCGACATCTCCAGAACCAGCAACTGAAACCATCCACTATCCGTCAAACACCATATTCGAGATGGACAAACGCAATAATGTCGAGATATCAACGATATAAGGGAATAATACTATTTCTTACCCTGCTCCTCCTCCTCTCTGAGAGTCTTATCGAAGGGAGTTCCCAAATGGCCGAAGTTATTCAGTCCGAAGGTGTACACTGTGTCAGTGACTGAGATGGCAGCAGTCCAATAACCAGCTGCATGAATATCCTGCAAGCGTATTTTACATTCGATCACAATGCGAGTGATTGTAGCTCATTTGAAACGTCATTTCATTCCAATGGCTAGGTTCGGTATTTAATAGATTTGACCAATTTCCTAACATTCCATTCAATTGACACATCGCTAAAGCTAGAGATAACCGGGAGATAAGCTGACCTTGAAAAGGAGTTCCTTGTACTTCTTATCGAGTACCTTCACTTGCAGAGCATCGCCCGATCCATCAACCATGTACCCTGAGAGAGACCATATCATTTACAAATGTTTGACCATTACAAAACGATGTCACCATGTTTCCATGCAATTGGCAAATTATATAATAAAATGAAACATACGCGATCTGATGGTTCCAGTTCTTGTGGTTCTTCCCAACTGTCCCATTGATCCATCTCCGAAAGTGAAGAGATGTCCATCATGGGAGAGCATCGCGAGGTGGTTCTCACCTGCTGCGATCTAAACGAGCAATGATTTTTTTAAATTAAAAAAAAACATAGATTAGAACAGATTTCCAACTCGAAAGTACAAGTTATATACTGTATAACCTCACTCACCTTAGCGATAACCTTATTCTTCCTGTGTATGATCACTACTGGCTTCTCCTTCATTTCGTGCAGAAGAGGATGTACATTCACCTCTCCAGACTGATCCTTCAATATTAATCATTGAATAATGTTTCGAATCATCATCAACTCACTCTCAGATTTCCCCATGCAATGACTGATCCCTTATCAGTGAGTGCAGCAGAGAAGGATGCTCCAGCAGTCATCATAACCACCTCAATCAACTCATTATTCGCCTTCTCATTCACATTCAATTCTCACCTTTCCATGTTCATCAGCAAAGTTAGGCACGAGATCGGCCAGTTTGATCTCAGCAAATTCGTCCGTCGATCCATCTCTCTCTACTCCTTCGGCAGGAACAGTACCCTTAAATCATGTACAATATTAATTTACATTTCAATTAAAATAAATCGCATTTGAGAATCAAATTGTGATTCTGGAAAATTCATTCCCATTCATTCTGCGCACAGTTCTTCATTCAGTTCGGTCATCGATGGAATCACTCTTTCTCCTCCTTCTCCCTTTCTTCTCTCCCGTCCTATTTGTCATCATATGCTCTAAGAACACCAGTCGGGAACCCATCAAAAGCAAGGAACTCATCCCTCAACGAGAGGCCAATCTCAAATTGACTCAGTCTGTATCAAATAAGACGACGTCAGAGTCGTATCTACAACCATCGACCTCAGATGAAGTCAATCTCAAGGATGAATCTCTTAAGGTCAACAAATTGTTTGATGGGGAATCTACTGTAGCTGGAAGTATGCAGAGGACAAAGGAAAGAACAAGAGAGACTCAGTCAATGACTGGAGAAGAAGAAATAAAAGATCAATCGAGAAAAGATAAGAGGAGAAATAATGATGATCGTTCGAGAAAGGAGAGAAGAACTGCTAAGAAGAAGAATAGAAGTGATGACAGAAGTGAGAGAAGTGAGAGAGCAACTTGCAGTGAAAAGGTTAGATATTGAATATTATAGATTGTACCAATATGAATTATTTAAGACACTCCGAAGCAATAGAGAGACTGACGACGAAAGATCGACTATTGCTACTTGAAAATCCCATACTCACAATATGAAAAAGAATAGAAGAATCCAGTTGCAATAAAGGATTTTTGTGCACAATTCTCCCTTGTCTATACACAAAGCTCACCTTCTCGTTGATTCCACACGAAAAGATGCGATTGTCATCGGTGAGCAGAAGAGAGTGTACGCCACCAGCGACAACCTAGATAGAAAAGGTCAGCTAGATCAACAAAAATAGATAATTACTTGTATGATCTTCATTTCGTCTTCTTCGACAATATCGACCTTTCTCGGCTTTTTAGTAGTGGTACGACCCGGGTGGCCAAGTTGCTCGCCTTCGCCTAAATCGAAACATTTTAAATGGATCAAGGCAGGATATTACTCACCGCAAGAGAGAACTCGGTCTCCTACATTAGATTTGTTAATGAAGTCTTCCCATGAAAGAGATAGTCCCTTCGTCTTTCCTGAAACAAGCACACCTTCCTTGGGGGAAGTTCTTCATTGCTGCTTACCACCTTTCTTTGAGGGTGTAGGAGGGGCAGAAGGACCACCGCTGGTCTCATCAGCTTCGCTCGTCTTTCTTTTGCGACCACGACCAGTCTTGGGCTCAGTCTCCTTAAATCAATTTACTATTTATTAAAGCAAATTTTAGGCTGTACCTTGGGAGGAGCAGGAGCCTTTTTCGCCGCTCTTCCGCGCTTTTTCGGTGGCGACTTTTGGCCATCATCCTCCTTCTCGTCTTTCTGTAAGTTTTTTTTATTTTATTTTGATTGTCAATAAAAAAATATCCTTAAGACTCACGCTTTCTGCTGAAGCTTCGCCCTCGGTATCTTCCATCTTTTCATCTTCTGTGTTAGAGTCTGCATTAGGCGCTGCTCCCTCTGCAAGATCCTGTTCGGTTTCCATCTTCTCTTCCTCTGATGCTTCCTTCGTGTTATCTGCTTTCGCTTCCCCAGCCTTCCTCTCTTCTACTTTCGCTTCATCAGCCTTAGTCGACTCGACTTTCGCTTCTTCGGCCTTGGTCTCCTCTACTTTCGCTTCATCGGGCTGTGAAGGTTGTTGAGACTTGGTCTTGGTGTTTCTCTTGGGCGGCATTTCTGAGATAAAATAATTATTGAACGCCATAACATCCACGATTTAAGAAATATAAGAAATAAATTTCCGCAAAAAAATGCGAAAAAATGCGGAAATTTAAATTGTTTTTCTGCTTTTTCAAACTGAACACTACACCACACACCGTACTCTTGGACTCTACACGAAAATTTTCATCGATGACTGAACTGAATATTTTTGAATAGATATTAAATATGAAAGAGCGCGTTGAATAGGTGCCTAGATAATATGTATTTATAAGATAGTCTCCACATAAAGCTAAAAAAATTTAGATATTCGCTTTCAAATTTCGCTTTCAATTTCGGTCGTGCAATTTTTTAAAAATTGTTTTGTATAATTGGAGTTCAAAACGGTGAAGCATGGGAGCTTGTTATACATAGAAGAGCATCATCTAATGTAATATTCGATAAAACCTTGGTCTTGGTATTTGAACTCCCGGGTTGATCGACTTTTGTAATCCTAGTATAATCCTTTCCACGGTTGTCGATTTTAATTTTACGGCCCCTACAATAACATGACGACGTTACTGTTAAATTTTATATATCGATTACTCAACTGTTCTTTGATATATAATGCCATATTATCATCTTCAGATGGGTTGGGTACACCTGGGAGCATGTCTCCTATTGATTTCCCCGGTCTTGTCACTGTTTGAAGACCAAGTCGGGAAATTTGACTGGTCAGTTGATTATTTTATTATTCATGTGTCAGTTCTATGCAGAGAAATTATGAATATAATGGTTCAGGAGACAGAGGTTTGTCGGATGCCCTTCTCAAGTGAGCCTCGATAAGTCTCGTGGTGGAAGGATTGACAATATTCTCCTCACTTCTAAGGAACAAGCAGTTGCTGCTATTTCATTGAACAATGGAGATATCGGCATGTCTTTCACATTAATAACTTTCTTAATTATTTTAATTTCTAGCCTGGCGTCGTCTCCAAGAGAGCAATGTTACTGATGACATTACCTTTGACACTACAGAGCAGCGTAAGTTGTTCTCATGGAAATTAAATCAGAAATCTCTTTTCCAGTAATGGTGACAGTCTCGGATAGCGGTAGATCAGTTCGTGCATGGGAAAAGAGAAAAGGTGGACTTCGATGGAGTGTATGGCTGAGTGACACTCCCTCTACCAGGTATTCATTAGTATGTAGATACGATCATCCATTGTATTGACTTCTAATGGAGTTACTGGGAAGGGCCATCTTATATGGGACTCAATTTTTCTAGCGTCTCGGTCGGTGCAACAGGAGACCTCGCTGCAGTCGTCTCGGGGAATACTATCTATGGAATTGAAGGAAGTGATATTAGCAGCTATTCCTGGAAGGGAGTCATCACTAAAAGGTATTTTATCTCGATCTTTTTTACCTTGCATTCAGTTATCAACTATTAATGTGTTAACTATTTAAGTGATTGGTCTCATGTCTCAACAATGGCTTCATCTGCAACTGGATCTGGTTCTTCCCTTCTCCGTTCCGAACTCGTCCTTGTCACTGGAATCAATGGACAGAAGGTACTCTATATCCATTTGATCATCTTCGATTAATCTCCCTCCTCGCAAAGGTGACTCTCACTCCAATTGATTCATCTGGTCTCTCATCGGAAGGATCTGTCTCCATCTCTGCCACTTGGTTCGATTCAGAGAGGTGAATACATACTATTTTCCCATAGCTTGTCAATTCTCACAAATATTGCTTCCATCAGATGTGTTATTTCTCGTGAGACTCTATGGTGTCTCTCTTCTACTGGATCTCTCACTGCTCTTCCTCTCTCTACATCTGCCAAATCGACCACATTCACTGCCAAGGTTTTATTTCACTTTTAAACATTCATTATCCCAAAAATTCATATTTAGTCCGGAATCCTTCGCCCTCTCTCAATCTCTAACGCAATCGCTGTAGTGGGAGAGAGTGAGACGACTGTCTACCAATTGACGGGAACTGAAATCAAGAAGGTAAATATTTGTAGGTCTCAAATGTCTCTGACTCAACTGATACCGTACGATTAAGTGATCACATTAACTTTGCAGGTGCTTTCTCTTCCTTTCTCAGTGGATTCGATTGAAGGAGTATCAGTAGATGGAGAGAATGATAAGGGAGTCATAGTAGTTGCTCACTCAATCTACAATCTGGCTGTCTATGATCTGGAGAAGGCGACTCAACTGGCCAAGGTCACTATTTTTATTCAAATTCAGATGTATTACTATTTCAACCTACTAAATTGACAGGCAATATTGTAATTGTATTTGTTAATTGTTTTCTTCACAGGCAACTCTTCATTCGTCTCCCGCTCGTGTCCCTATCTCGACCCTTCTCATCTCTTCTCCTTCCTCTTCTTCTCCTTCTGAATTCCAAATCGTGGCTATCTCATCCGACTGCAGAATCGAAAGTCTCGTACTTGATGTGAAGCAGACTGGTTAGTAGAGTACACATTCAAATCACATCGGGTATTTATCTATAACTTGTAAGAATAATATTCCTTTTAGGAGAGCCGTTTATCGAATGGACTCGTGAAGAAGCACTCGCCAGAGTGAGCAAGGTATGCATGAGAAGATGATGTGCTTTATAATTATGTCTGAACAGGCTGAGATGCTCGATCTTCCCCTATCTGAATTGCAAGCATCGATCGAGAGTGAATTCGAGGGAGGAGATTGTGAGTGTTAGCAATTATCGATTAGTTCTCCCTGAATACTGTAGTGACTTTAATTATTGCAGTGGGAATCGTGGGAGCTTTCATCCGTAGAGTAACCACTCAAGCACATCAAGTGAAGAGATGGGCTATTCAGGTACGATTGAGGGAAAAGAGAGAATTCATTATCTTCCATTGTAGACATCTCATCAACTCATGTCCCTTTCCTCTTCACTTTCATTCGGTCGAAGTGGAAATCTCGCTGAGATTCTGGGAAGAATCAGAAATCAGGATGGAGTACGGTTAGTAAAGATCAATGAATAGATGGTGAGGATAATAAATGGATTACAGTGCATCTCGCAGCGAACCATTCGAGAGAGACTTCTTCAATACGAGAAAACTCGTGCTGTTGTCTACTCTTGAAGTGAGTTGTAGTGATGAGAGAATGGATGATATGATAATGTCGTTATAGGGAGTAATCTACGGTCTGGACAATGCAGATGGACGAATGGTGTGGAGATTGAATGTTGATGAAGGATCAACTCATTTCTCCCCTCTTAAGAGTCAATTGGGAGAAGAAACGGTGAGAGAGAGAGATACCAATATCGTCGCTGTATATTAATTTGACTGATATATTAGGCTGTACCATAAGTCCTGTCCGATTTTTTGTATGAAGTTTGAATCCTTCGAACTCGCTAGTCTCAAATCCACTTGACCTACCTCGGTGGCATATATTAGTAACACACTAGACCTATATTTAAATATACTTGAATAAAATAATGCTCGCTCGATAAACGAAAAATAAATAATTATCGAAATACGAAAAATTAAAGATTATTTTCATTTTTTTCCAATGCCTGCAAATCTGTCAGAGATTTTTTCCCGATGTCGCCTAATGAAGATTTGTTAGTGCGATGATGGTTTTTTTCCTTGAGCGAGATCAAAATGGGAATTGATTTGAAATGGCCATAGTTATTCTGTCTAATATCGGGTCCCTCCACGAAAAATCCTCCTCATTCAGCGAATCAGATTGATCCCGGGACTCGAGTGATGGACAGTCGCACCAGCTAGAATTAATCGCACATCTAGGCACTACACTTCCAATATAAATTGTACAGGCAGTTTCGCATAGGGTGATAATAATACGCTTTTGATTGAAAATTACTTCTTGAGTGAGTTATGCGAAAAAATGCGTTAGGAAGCGCTTTCTGTTTCGACTTCTCCTATGACCGTTAGCAAGAATATAATTCTACCTAATTATGGGGAGGGTAGTAAAGGGTTGCTCATTCATTTCACCCCAAGACATCAGAAATATAAGCAGGGATGAAATCAGGAACTTCAAAAATATGTCGATTTCGACCTGTGAAAATGAGCAACTGAGTCTGATAAATGTAGTTCTTCAATAGATAATCCTGATACCTTCCGCATGCAAATATATTTTGAGTAGACAATGTACTTCACATTGCAGCGTTGATGACATTTATAGTCATATCGACACGAGCAAACGATCATCGAATAGTTTATTTGACATAACGAATTTTTTCCATTTCATTTTTGACACTTGTCTTGAGAAGGCCGTTCGTGCCATATTTACTTCAACTTTCATATTGAATTGCCCACTGGTCTTGCTGTGCAACTATGCCAATAGTATGGCTTTGTCTCGATTCTCCACGGAATTATACCCTTTTAAATAAGAAGCTCAAAGTCAGCATTCGGTGACTTTAAGTTATCATCGTACGGGTGTTACTTGATGGACTGATATCTAGAGATGTGCGCTAATAAGAGTATTCACGTCCCTATTGATGACAAAAAACTAGAAGATGATTGACCCAACTAGGAATTAAATACAGGCCAACTATTCAACAGTTGAAATCGGACAAGACTTATGGTACAGCCCGATATTTGAGGTGCCAGTGTACATGCAGAGAACAGCCGTCCATCCGGGACTCAATCCCATTGCTACTGCTGTATACAAGGATAAGGTATGAAACATCGAAATGAAGACTAATTTTAAATTGAATTGATGAAATAAGATAAGTCAATATTTGCAGAAGTCTCTTGAAGCAGTTCTCGTCTCATTCGATCCCATGACTGGAAAGGTGAGAGACAATTTTCTAAGTTGTGCAATAATAATTGATGTATCAGGTCCTCTCAACTCGTCGTACTCCTCCCGTCAAGAGAGTTGATGTTCTTCCCAAGGAGATCGCTGATCATCTCCATCCTCTTGTTATCGTACTCAAGAGTGGAAAGGTCACTTTTCCTCACATATATGCCTGATTTCTTTCTTCTTCTGAACTTTTGTGCTCACAGAAATTAGGCATTCTCACCATTCTCTCCAGTGGTCGAAAGTATGTCAACAACAACATGAGGTGCCCGACGAAGTCGGGCAAAATTTTCGTTTAGGTGCCCGAAACGTTGAAGTTTTAAGTGTTCTAACCAAGTGTGCTAGCATTTTTTGGTCATTTTTAGGTCTATGTGCCCGAAAACATCCGAAAATATAGGCCTAGGAGTAGGGTTGTCAGGGTGAAGAATCCGTCTCTTCATTCCGCGTACTCTCTCATCCTCTGGTATGAGTTTACTAATTGTGTACAAGCAAAAGGGGGCGTGGCCGGTGATCACTAATTGTGTACAAATGCCCGAAATTCCCTAATTGTGTACAAAAGAATCCCTAATCGTACACTAATAGTAGACTAATAGTGGGTGAGTGAGCCGCTCGGAGCGATAGTTTCTTACCCGTCGCGAGTAGAGCACATGCCGCCTACAAGGCATCCA
>LS486987.1:459739-498728 GCA_900490705.1 Pristionchus arcanus | reverse complement strand
CCCTCCCTCCCCTCCCTCCTCCTACCCTTGTCTACTAATTGTGTACAAACGGTTTCACTAATCGGACACTAATTTGTCCACAATTAGTGGAAACGTTTGTACACAATTAGTAAACTCATACCAGAGTCACTCTGACCGGTGAGAGCGCAAGCAGAATGAAGAGACGGATTCTTCACCCTGACAGCCCTACCTAGGAGCCCGACGGCAAAATCCAGTTGACATGACTTTTCGACCACTGATTCCCTCTTTCTTCAATAATTGTCGTCAATTCATTGATTGAAGGTAGTATTCGAGCCCGAGCTTCCTACTGGAATGAAGGCAATGCCTCCTCTTCACGTGATGGATATCGATACTGAGACTGGTATGGAATTTGATAGAATCATGAGAAAATGCAGAAAGAATATTCCGTATACTGAAATTGAACGAATTATTGCAGGTGTATTGGAGGGTATGGAATTGTCGATTGTGAATGGAGTGGGATCTCTGTCTAAGAGATGGACGGGTGATCTCTCTTTCGAGAAGGATGAGAAGGCTATCATCGTACAGGGAAAACCAGCCACTCGTACGTTTCACTCACTTATTACATTATACTTTAATTGAGAGAGGTTATGTATATTTGTATTATTCAGTGATTGATCTCATATTACAGAGCGTGTTCATTCTCGTGGTCGTGTTCTCCTCGATAGAAATGTCCACTACAAATACATTAATCCCAATCTCGTCGCCATTGCATCACTCGATGAAGTGAGGCATTATTCCATCCCTTCCATTTTTGCCAAATTCACACTTTTATGAGTTCGTTTGCAGGTTCGTCAGACTCTTTCCATCCATCTGATAGATTCCGTCTCTGGACAGGTAATTCAATTGGATTGAGGATACTGTTCGTAATCTCTCATTCTCTAGATCGTTCATACTGGTCGTGTCACGAAGGTCACTGGCCCCGTCCATCTCGTCCATTGTGAACACTGGGTTGCTGTCAGTTTATTTGTATTATATGAGATTTGAGAAATGCAATCTCTATTAATGTCTTTATTAATGAATAATTGTTCTCTTTCAGTATTCATACTGGTCGGAGAAGAATCGTCGAACGGAGCTTGGAATTCTGGAATTATACGAGGGAGATGAACTACCTGAGAGCAATGTGTTAGTTATTTTTTTCTATCGAGTGCTTCTTCTATGTATGTTTATTTTAATGACTAATTTATGAATTGCATAATTCAGATTCGATTCGTTGGTTCCGACTCTCCATCAGCCGACTGCCATCGTCGCTTCTTATATCTTCTCACAGGGAATTGAAGCAATGGGAGTATCAGAGACTGGTGAGGAGAAAACTAATGGAATATTAATCCCAAGTAGTTCGACCATACTTACTTGAATTGATTACAGAACAAGGCGCAACGACTCGATCACTCGTTATGGCCCTTCCCTTCGGAGGATTATTCGAGGTAAACAATTTTATTTTGCAATAAGTTACGCGTCGGATTATTTGAGTGAACTGAGCAACTAATTATCCGTATATAAAGGTGACTCGTCGTTTCGTGGATGCCACCCGTCCCGTTGAATTCACTCAAGAGATGAGAGAAGAAGGAATGGTTCCCTATATGCCTGAGATTCCCATTGGTGAGCTAATTACATGGATATTATGAGTCGTATTGTTTGGGATTCATTCGAGATGTTCAATTGTTTGATTGCAGCTACCGAGGACATGGTTAACTACAACCAGAGTGTATTCAGTATCAAGACCATTAAGGCATTGTGAGTATTCCTTCTTTCTAGATTATATGAATCATCGTTCCCTTGAAAATAAATGTTCTCATAGCCCATCTGGTCTGGAATCGACATCTCTGATGCTTGCATATGGATTGGATATGTTCTACACTCGTCTCACTCCATCGGGAACATTCGATATCCTCAAGGATGATTACGATACCGGATTGATTACGTGAGTATTAGCACCACAGATGCATATTTCTTCGGAAATTAAGTAACCTCTTTTTTTCCAAGTAAGGTATTTCTACATAATGTCTTCATTATACTTTATTTCAGTCTCGTTCTGGTTGCTCTCTTCGTTGGTTCATACGTTTGCAAGAGGATAGTGAAGAGAAATTCGATCAAGGCAGCTTGGGCATAATACCGTATCCATCCTTATCAGGAAGTACTGTACCCATCGTGTATCGATTGATTCCACTTGTTTCATTGATGTGCTCAAAGCAATGTTAGTGAAATTGTCAGCTCACCGTTCGTAACCATAGTCAGTTTCACATTCAAACGTGAGTCACGGGATTACTGTATTATCTCTTTGAACGTAGTTCGTTCTACCGTAATCTCTATGATATCGATTGTACGATGCCAATCATGTGTAATGATGTGCTCTTCCCATGTAGGCTCAATGTTGATTGTTGTGAGCTTTACTCTATTCTATCCCCCATCACTTGATTATGACCTCACCTTCTGACCTTTCTATCTGATTCCACTTCACTTTCAATCGATTGTACTCTATTTATTGTAATATTTTAGTTTTGATTTGCCATTGATTGATAAGTTTCTTTCCTTCTAGTCCCTTCTCGACTTAGTTCGCTCGTTTTCCATTCAGTCACAGGTTACCTCTAACCGTAATTCCAGTTGTGATAATAACAATAATAAATAGTTTTTTTTAAATATTAGTCTATCTACACTGAAAGGAGTGAAGGAATAAGTAGAAAAAAGGGTGGAATATTGGGCGGGCGGTACATCATTTAGATCCCCCCTCGGGTCAAATCAAGTTCTCAATTCATTCCAATGGCACGACCCTTCCCCTCTCTCTTCCATAGTTCCTTCTTATCCTCTCGATTTCATTCATTCTCTCTTCTATCCAAGTCTATCAAACCGGCACATCCTTTTGCCATCGAACACCCTTTTGTTCCATTCAATTCAACCCAAATGAAGCATAAATGCCCTTTCTTCATGTTTTAGGTGTCCTATCTAAGATCGTGATCTGTTCCATCCCATTTCTCAATTGGAGGTTCAGCCTCATCCTCTTCATTGGTTCTCATTGATTTATTCGATATTTGCATGGCATAATTAACGGATTGATCCTTTCCTCTCATTCTTCAGGGATTTCTTCTCTCCCTCAGCCGTTCCATGCGGCATCTCTATCTTCTGCTGCTGCTTTCTGCAGCAGCTGCAGCCATTCCGTACGATTTATTCCATATTTGATAAAAGAAAATTCGAGCTAATCCAAAATTGGAAATTTGAAGAATCGTCAAGATCATGCTTTCAGTGAAGAAGTTTTGCTTTCAGTGAAGAAGTGGAGATTGAGGGACTGGAGACATTGGTTGCCCTTAGTGCTCCGAAGAGTGAAGAATTGGAGGAAGATAATAAGAGTAAGTCTTTGTTGTTGAAGATTGTATAGACACTGTCTGAACTTGTGCTGCATTGACTTTTCATTCCCAAGTAACTCATTCCCATCGTAATCATTCATCTCTTTCATCTCTTGGAATGAACCGCATAATCAGTTCCAAATAACCTCTTTCATTATCTTTCTCTTTCTTCTCTTCACTTTCCCTTTTCTTGCCGTGATCCGCCATTCTTTTTTTTTGCAATGATTGCGCAACGGGGAAATTGAGGGAGGAAAGAACAAATCAAGGGAAGATAAGAGAGGGGGAGGATTGGAATAGTGCTTAGACGGATTGGAAGGGGTTCAATATGCTAATAAATTTGATGATGAGGTGTGTAATTCGTACGTTTTTTTAACATGAAAATGAACATCTAGCACTGATAAGAAACGGTCACATTCAGAAGCTCGTCTCACTTTCTTCGACGATGCCAATGAAGTGAGACCATCGAAAAGAGAAGAAATCAAGGAACCGAAACTGAGATACGTTGCACCCAAATCGACGACAACTGTCTCTCCATCGACTACTGCGGCTACGACTGCTGCAGCAGCATCACCCACTACTACGACACGTGCAGCAACTACAATTGTATCAACAAAGAAAGCAGCGACGACAACCACTACAACCACAGCTACGACCACAACATCTGCAGCAACTACAACTCCCCCCAATCCTACAATATCTGCTGACTTCCCAACTCCTTCAGCAATGACAACTGATATTCCAACCTCCGTAGTAGAGAAGAAAGTGGAGAAATTGGCAGAGATCGTAACGCAAACACCAATTGTGGTTAGTGATTCGTGAAAGAGAAATACAAATGGATAAATTCAGATCCCGATTCCACTTCCCAATCCGGAGATTCTACGAGCTATTGTGGAGACTTCTGAACCGATTCTTATTCAGGTTGGTAGTCATCATTCTTTGAATAATCCGTTCAATGATGTTTTCAGTTGCCATATCTTCCAAAGGTTTCTGGAGTATTAACGGCAGGTCAATCCATTCAATCGACTCCATGGGGAACTGAGACGAATAATGATGAAGTAAGCTTCCAACATCTGTATGCTCCTTCTAGCTGTAAATTGTTGTAGAAATCTCCCCTCTCTGCTGAAGTGACAGTTCCTCCTCCCGTTGAGATTGGAAGTGAATTAGATATGGGAGAGACATCTCCTTTCCTTCCTGATTCCCTTCTCACTGATCTACCTGTTCTCGCTCCTCCTCCTCCTCCTCCTCCTTCCCCTGAAGTGAAGAAGGAAGAAGGAAAGATGAGTACGGAGGATATGGAAAGAGCACGAGTACTCATGACTGTTAGTTTCATTAACAAAACAAGTCACAATCAACAACACGAATAAACCTGAAATTGATAGGCTCTTCGCGCAATGAAATCCGAAGTAGAAGAGACTCTTCGACAGATCAACGAAGGAGAGAAAACTGTGGTGAGGAGAGTACAGCTCGCTCTGTAGCATATTCTATCTCTTCAGTTGAATCTCGGGACAACAGCCTCTCCTTCTACCATCGCTCCCCCTTCAACAACAACGACATCTGCACCATCTACTACGACTACACAGACGACTACGACAACGACGACTGTTCCATCCTCCACGTCAACGGTGCCCGTTCCCTCTACTACGACAACAGCACCAACAACTCCCCCTCGATCTACAACGACTCGTCGTCCCAATCCAGTGGATGAAGTGAAGAGTACTGAAGCAGTGCAGATTGATTCAGAAGGAGGAGAAGTTAAGACGAAGGTTAGAGATGAAGTGAACTGAATAGAGAAAGAGTCTTCAGGTAATTCCTAACAACGACGCCGTAATAATCATTGATAATACCACAAACAAATTGCCGAAAAGACTTGTGGGATACACGAGAACTTTCTCCAAGTAAGATTAATTATTAGTTCAACGCGTTGATTGATTCATTGAAGAGTTGTGGATAATGATCGAAGGACGAAAGTAACGAAGGGACCTCATGATAATTCATTCCTTCCAACTGAAGAGAGTGAACAAAGACCCAAGAAGGTAAAGAGTGCAACTCTTCATATCGATAAATTGAGCATTATAGGTGCTTCCAAAGAAACGTCATCTCATCGGAAATGATGAAGAAATTGTGGTTGTGAAGAGAATAAAGAAGAGATTGAGAAGGAAAAAGGTAGATATCGAAATTGATCTGACAAATTAAATAATGCACTCTTAGCTGATGACTTCGTCACCAATCTCTTCAACTTCATCTCCCATCTCAACTACAACCACTACAACTCCTCTTCCATCCACTACTCCTTCTCCTCCTCCTTCTCTTCCTCCTCTCTCCCCTATCTCATCATCAACATCTCGTCGCTTCCTCGTTCCACGAGCTACAATTTCTCAGACCCCTCAACAATATCAGGTCCGCATAAATAATACAAACAATGAAGAGTACTCTCTTTAGGTCGCACCAGCAGCAGTGCAGCCAGTTGAATGGCAGCCTCCAGTAGCAGCGAGAGCAGCTCCCATCTATCATCCTCAATATTATCCCACTCTTTCTCCCTATATATTCGGAGATCAACGGTTAGTTTTGTCCTTCCACTTCATTCGGATAAGAATTCCATTTCAGTCAGCAGCAGTATTATCCTCCTCCTACTCAGCAATCTCTACAGCCCTACCAACCCCTTCAACCAGTTCAACAACCTCTCCAGCAGTCTCTTCTGCCTCAATGGCAACCTCAACAAGCCCAACAGCCCATTCTCCGATACGAACCAGTTGTGTACTATCGGCCAGTGTATGGAAGGAAGAAGAGAGAAGCAGTGAAGAGTAGACACCAATTCCTATTCGAGAAGGAACAAAAGGAAGTGCTTGTCAAGAAGGTAATCGATTCAGAATTTTCTATCAAATGAAGAAAGTTATCGATAATTTGCAGGCAGAGGAGTCTCGTTTCTCACGTCTTCACTCTGTGATTTCTCCTTCTCTTTCATCAGGAAGGAAGAAGAAACACGATAGAGTATTTGAAAAGAGAAATGAGAAGGTCATCGTGAGGAAAGCGAATGAAGAAGAGATGAAGAATCTACCCAAATCACCCCTTTTGAGAAAGGTCAGGAATCGTTTATTATACAATCATGTTTGATTTTGATTGAGTCTTCTGCTATCAAAATCTTGAACGATGTGTATTCCAGTCTTCATCGGAACCTCATCTTCGAACAAAGAGAGTGAAGAGAGGAGCTGATCTGAGTGAAGTGAATAGAGAATTGGATGAAATCGAAAGAGCACTTAGTGGACATGTAAATTGATCTTTGATCTTTACCCTTCAACTTTCTTATCTTGCAGAAAGTTCCAATCCAAATGGGCGAAAGGGAAGAAAGACACACTGGAGTTGATGAATTGGCCAGTGAATTGGAGATGATTGAGAAGATGAAGAAAAGAGGAAAGGGGGATATCGAAGAGGTGAGAGACTAAAAGACAAATTGAGAAGATGAAGAGTCTGTTCAGGCTGATTTGATGGAGGATGAAGAAGATTTGAATGGTGAAGAGGAGGAGGAAATTCCTGAGAAGGAAGAAGAGGAGAAGGCCACACCCAATTACAAGAAGGTATGTAATATTTTTTGTAGATGCAAAATGGGATGGATATTTCAGATCCCTTCAACAATCGAAGAACTGAAATCTCTGGAGGATTCAGTGCAAGTTGATCATGAACAAATGAAGAAGCATCCACAGGGAGAATTGAGAGTAAGGACAAATAAAGGATATTCCGAAGACCATTTCATTTCAGTTGAACAAAGGCGAACGACCGAAATTATTCTCCCACGGAAGAACGATTACTGAACAGATTAGAGGAAATGTGGTCAGTGCTTAATATTTTAGATTTAGACGGGAGAGGCAAGGTTGATCTTTGATCTTTCAGGATGTTGGAGATTACGAATACGATGCACAGATTGCTGATTCATTCGCCCTTCCTGCATCAGATAATGAATTGGAAGAGTTGTATCATGCACGGTAAGGGTCGATGAAATCTGCTGATGAATTATTCCCTTCAGTCTTCGAGCTGCTGAACTTGCCCCTGTCTCTCCGACTGCATCTCCATTGAGAAGGAGAAGACATAGAACGACTCCATCGACGAGAGATGAGGTGAGAGAAGAGAAGGGGAAGGAGGAGAGGGAAGAGAATGATTGAGGTGGAAGTAGAAGCAGCTACGAGAAGACCAAGGAGGAGGAGCACGACTACTGAGACACCAACTACCACCAGGTAAGATTGAATGCCAGAATTCATCATTGATGCGCTATACTGTTCTCGATTTTTTTCGCCGAATAACAACTGAATGAATAATAATGAAACTTTGTGAGACCTCATCGTCGAACTCGTCGACCAGCCACTATTATTCCCAATTTCCATCCTAAGGTAAGAAGAGAAAATGACGAACAGATGGAATGATCCTCTTCAGGAAGCATCAACAGATACGGCCACAATGGCATCACTTCCTAATTTTCCCTCTGATGAAGAAGAGACGACGACGTTGAGGGCAAGAGCACTAAGGAGGAATAGACATGTGGGTGGATGAGAATTATTGGATGAACGAAATTATTTTACGCTGAAGTAAGCCTGACTTCGATGCACTTACCTTGCAGACTCATGAGCCAGCTTCAACAACGACGGAAACACCCGAGACAACGACGAGAAGAGGAAGACCACCAAGAGTTCTCCCTAAGAAGGTGAGCATGGGAAGATGACTCCCATACTAAACAATGATATTAGCATGCGTTGGATGTGCCAGATAAATTCAATTCTTTCTTCCAGGAATCGTCCTTCTCCCTTCCCGCAGGAGGCAATCGTTTCTTCTATGATCGTGATTCGGCTTCTCAATTCGTAACTCATTCTCCTCCCATCGCTCCTCCCACTCTAACTCCACCCACTCTCATCCTTCAACAAACTCTTTCCACTATTTCACCTGCTCTTTCCATCGATGAATTGGCTGTTCTACCGAGAGAAGCACTACTTGCTGAATTGAAGAGATTGAGTGAACAATTGGAAGAGAGATTGGAAGGAACTGAAGAGAAGGAGACTCAATCGACTGTCTCTCCTCCTCCGAGAGATGAAGATATTGTGGATGAAGAAGATAGAGAATTGAGAGATGCCATTGCGAAAGGAGAAAAGAACAATGATCCATTCGAATTCACGAGGGGAAGAAAGGAGACCCCTACAAGCACTACAACGACTACTACGACGATGGATACGACGACTGAGAAGGTTGTGTAGGAACGAGTATTGTATCTAATCTAAGAGGATTGATTACAGGAACAGACTGATATTTTCGCATTTGCCCTTCCTCCGAAAAAGAATGGAGAACGACTCACGGCTAGTTTATTGTCATTTCTTTGGATTATGGATGAACAATGCACAACTTGATTCAACTGAAAATAATGTTTTATTCAGGTTGAAGATCTCGTTGTTTCTGATGCAGTGAACGAAGCTTCCATTGGACAGGAACTAGATCAGATTCTCACTGATGTCGGAGGTATTGTGGAACAAAGAAATTGAAGTTTCAAGATTCATACATCCATTTCAGTGGGTGACAATTCTGTAGGAACGAGAAAGAGGGCGATCGAAGCGATTATGGAATTCAAGAAGAAGAAAGCTGGTGAGGAAAATGATCGGTCGATAATTGTGATCAACCAAAATTGCAGGAGATTCAAAGGCGAAGAAATGCCAACCAACTTTGTGTACTGAAGAGAAAATTCCCAAGGTATACAATTTGCAGATTTAGAATTGGAAGGTTTTTTCAGGACGATCTCGAATTGGTTTCCCAATTGCAAGCAGTAAACATGAAACATCCTCTTGCTAAGGAAGGAAAATTCAGTCTATTCGCAACGAATAAGAAGAGTTATTACATTCTGCCTGATGGAAGGGTGAGATCAATGATAATCGCTTATCTACGCAATAAAACGATCCTTATCATCGTCTTCATAAATTGATTACTTACAGGTTTTGGTTGTGAATGAACAGTCGAAACTCGCACGAACGAATTCAGGAGAGGAATTGAATTTGGATGAAGAGGTTAGAGAGGGAAGAAATGAAGATGAACTGATGATTGCAGGGTTCCGAAGAATCCATCGTTGAGTATCAATCTGATCAATCACCCTACTCGACAACCCCTGAACCGCCAACGACTACGGTAACAAAGAGGGGGTATTGATTGAATGATGAAAAAAATCTTCAGACGAGACGGAGAACGACCACGACAACAGTCGCTCCATCAACTACGACGAGAAAGAGAGTGAGAACAAGACCTCCCACGACGGTGAGAGAACTATTAAATCATCTTGTGATGTTTCTTCATCCAATAATTTTTTCTAGACAACTCCATTCCCGATTGAGGGATCGGACTATGAAGAATCGGAAATTGAAAGCGCCACGATCCCCATTAGACCAAAGTCAGCAGTTATTTAATATTAAAGGGGGAGGGGCACGCATATCTGGCTAAGTGAGTTCTCTATGCCAGATGATGTGGCATGGGTACCCTATAACACTTTCGAAACTCCCATGTTCAATATTCGTTTGAACTGAGATATGGTCGATTGGCTGGGTGCCAAGTTCCCCTGATCGTGCAGGCAACGAGCGAGAGAGAGAAGGGCAATGCAGAGACGGCGCATGCGAATCGGCATGCGCCGCTCGCCTATGATAATTGAGCCAGCATTCGTGTCTCTCCTTCTTTAATGAGTGATGTTTGTGGTATTTTCAGCACAGTGAACTATTAAGGAGGTAAAAAAACACTAACGGCTAGAATGGAATATGGCGAGAGTGCAGTGTGCACGTGTAGTGTAACCAGAGTGAACAAGAGTTGTGCCTATTTCGGTGTGTGTTCCATCTTTAGAAACACGCCATTATGGAATTGATAGAGATCGTGATTATGAGTGAAAGAGTAGAGATCAATGAGTTACAGGATTAATATTAACCAAAAGATCAAAGACCAATCATTACAGGTCACCTCCTCTTCCTCCATATCTGCCTCCTAAAGATGTCCCTGAGATGAAGAAGATTGTTATTCCGTGGAGAACCACGACCTCCATGCCTATCTCCACAACTACTAGAAAAGTATTCATTCATGATGGAGGAATCGAACCAAGTCAGGTACTAAAAATTGAAAGAATGTAGAAACGAGAACCCGGTTAGATACAAAATTAATTGTACCTGTACAGGTCTCAGTCTTCGCCACTCCTCGTACTCCTCCCAAATCGACGATTGTTGTACACAAAGATGAGGGCAAGAAGCATTTCCCGTAAGATCCCCTCTACTTCCCTTCTTCTTATTCTCAATTTTAATCTCCCCTTCTGTATTTCAGCAGACATCAAGATTCGGGAATCGCCCGAACGAGTATTCTTGGGTATTCCCATTCATTTCCCCCATCTCCCCTAACCATTCCATTTTCATTGCACTAAACTCCTTGCCTTCAGTGACATTCTCTTTTTTTTCTGGGTTGAATCTGCGAAAGAATTGCTTAGACTCTTCAATCCTATCTCATTCTTCAGTGCAAGAACTCTCGAGAACGATTTGACGACAACAGAGGAAGAAATGTCGAGAGAGGAATTGATCAAGTATCTCGAATCGATTGATCTGGCCAAGACATTCGGAGGAAAGAGCATCGATGAACAAACACCCAATGATGACATGTCAGTGTGCAATTGAAGAATATCAATTAAAACATTGCTAAGTCGACGAACAGTGTGGATTTATCTATTATCTGCAGATTCGAGAAGGCCGTCACAAAAACAGCCGAAGACGAATATTCGGATGATGTTGAATACGAAGATGTCGTCGTTGAACAGCAAAGGTATCATCAATGATAATTCATTTACAATTTACACGGAATTTCAAGGCACGATTTACAGGTTGACAAAAACTTACAGTATAGGTAGTGTCAGTAAATGTCGAACACACGCGGTAAAATGGAGGGAATATTTGTTTTTCAAATTGTTGACAATTTGAATTGGCGGGCAGTGGTTAAGCAGGTTGGCGCGCAGCTGAGTATCCAAGTCGCGGTCGTCAGCAGAGCCGTGGTCTGTGTTTAGTCTATGCTGAGTACGGTGGTTGTTCGTTATTGATTACCAATCAGCCAATCAGGAAAAAGTGGGCGGAGTCTTGCTTTTGCATTGACCCCAAATTCCGTGAATTTATGCGGAATATCTCTCAGGAAACCTGCCGTCTCTTCTCAAGTTAGCGCAGCTCCGAAATCCGTTGATGATGTAAGTAATTGAATAGTTGAGATCAAAGATCAACAATGCCATCAGATCGATCTTCGTAAATGGTTCACTATCGGGAAGGATAGTGCAGCAAAGAGAGCGAAGAAGGGAGATGGAATTGCTGAGAGTATTCTAGAGGCTGTGAGTGAATAGTAGGGAGGGAAAGGGAGGAGGAGGGAAATGGATCAGTGAAGTATTCATTCCACACCTTAGGCTTCTGAAGTACCCGATGGAGAAGTTGCAGAGGACGAATTCCTTGCAGAAGAATCAGTTAATCTCGTGAGACTAACGTATCTTCTCCCTTCAATTCAATCGATATTTCAGTTCCCTGATGATTTCGTTCGAGTACTTCGAAGTGTGGCAGGAGGAGAAAGAGTTCCAATGAGAATGTTGAGAAGATTGGGATTGAGATTGAGAGCAGCCAGATTGAGAAGACATTGATCGTGTTGTACATATTACGGTAGTCTTCCCGAGATGTTACGGTAGCTTATTTATTGTGCTTCTGAAGCGATTCCTTGTGTGTCATATCGATTGCAGTGTTCGGTTAATATTTAATAAGAATAAAGATTCAATCGTATTCACAATAAATACAATGGATGGAGAGTCTCTTCACATCTTGCTCTTCGTCTTTGAAGTTCTTCCTCTGATCTTGTCTTCGATCGCTGCCCAATCATCAGATGTCATCTTCAACGGATACGGTAAGAGTATGGATTATCGATTGATGAATACCTCGTGAAGAGCCGGTGAGAAGGAGGAACCATGGTTGAAATGCTGCTGAGCTCCATCGATATCGATGATCTACCAATCAATAATTAAAGAGCGATCAATCGATAATCAACTCACAGCTCCATTGATGAAATTACCATAGTCACTGCAGATGAAGGCACTCAGGTTACCGAGTTCTTCAAGAGCTCCGCATCTGATAGATCAATCAATAATGAGAGACTACGGAAGATACCCACCTTCCCACGGGTACGGTAGTCGCAGCTGCCTCAATTGCCTGTTCGAAGGTCATCGTAGAGAGACGACCGAATGCTCCCTGAATGGAGTACGGTAGGGTACAGTACACTGGGATGGGCTAACCTCAGTGGGGAATGGTCCGGGAGCGATAGCATTGAATCTGAGTCCATACTTGGCCCATTCAGTAGCGAGAGACTTGGTCATTGTCTCCACTCCTGATTTAGAGATGGCTGAAGGAACGACGAATGGAGCACCAGCACTGAAGAGAGAAGGGATGAAGGAGGGGAGAGAGAGGAGGGGATGGGATACCGTGCATATGGAGTAGTGATTGAGAGAACAGCACAACCCGTTCCATTCTTAATACATCTCAATCCAACTTCCTTCGTCACTCGCATTGTTCCCTTCAGAACTAAATCATTCAACCGTTGTTTACTGTAATCTGTCTCCTCGATTCTCACCAATATCGACTACTGTACCGACAGCATTATCACTCAATCTCTCAGTAGCCATGATGAAGTTTCCAGCTGCATTGTTCACTAGCACATTAGGAGTCTGACCGAATCTGGAAGGGATACTGTCACATCTCAAGCTCTAGAACTCATATTTAAATCTAGGTTAATTCATCTTCAGAAGATAACCTAATGCATTATACAATCGATTGATACACTACTCCCCCTCTAAGTACTCACTTCTTCTCAATCTCATCAATGGCTGCAGCAACAAGAGTTGGATCTTTGACATCCATCTTGAACGACTCGCATATTCCTCCCGTCTCCTTACGAATATCAGCCGCAGTCTTCTCCAGTACATCTGTCCGTCTGCAATAGAAACAATTAGAAAGTACAGTACACTGATCTACCGTACCTGGCAGCGATGGCGACTTTCGCTCCGAGAGCCGCAAAAGTCGTCGCAATGGCCTTACCTGGAAAGGAAATACGTAACTCATTTAACCTAATGTTGTTAAAGAAAGACAATAAAAATAATTAAGGTCTGACCGATGCCAGTTCCGCCACCAGTGATGAGAGCAACCTGGAAATTAGACCGTTGGAATAGATAGAAGAAGTGGGAAATTAACCTTGTTCTTCATAGCTCCATCTCGAAGGGCAAGAGCGGTGTTGGCAGGAAAGAACTTGGCAGGGTTAGGGCAGGTCATTTCTGGAGATCAATTGATTGAAAAATGGTCAAGGGTCGAAAGAACAGGTGACAACAACGGAATGAGAAGGGAGGAAGATAAAAGGGTAGAATCGTGGCCACAGTGTAGTGTAGTACGGAGGATAAGGAACACGAATGGAGCACTCATGAGCACAGATGAGAGCTCCTTCGAAATGTGTACCGATAAAGACACATACAGTAATCAAAACTGATTTACAACAATGATGAGGGACAAAAGGAAGCACCTATGATTGTACAACAGGTTAGCTTCATCTAATTTTACTGTAATTCGAAATAAATTAGAGGGAAAATCAGCAGAAACAAATCCGTAAAAGAGAGCTCACAAAATAAAGCAGTCAACAATTCGCGACGAACGTTGTAGTTTGTAGCCGGGTTGTTGGTTCGTTTTCGCGATTTGTACTTTGTACTTGCGTGTTATTTCCTCCTTGCTGCCTCATATTCGCCCGAATCTGTTTTCTTTTCTGTTAAAACCACTCTTTGCCATTCAAGTGTCCTCGAGCATGCAGTCCACTCGTCTCGGTCAATTCACAAGACTCATTTCAACCACTAGACAGCGGTTAGCTGATATCGAGGTACTGTATGGAATCGTATACCTCATCAAAGCAGCAATCCCAGGTATCGGAAGCCAGCCCGTATGTTTACCATGTCAAGCTCAACAAGCCGAAGAAAAGGAACACGTTCACGATGGATTTATGGAAGTGATTGTTTGTCTGCTGTACCGTGTCTTGCCTATCCGACCAGAACATTGACAGTGTTCTTGTAGGGAATCGCGCAGAATCTTCGACGACCTATCTGTGAATCCAAAGTGTCGCTCAATTGTCGTTTCCGGCGAGGGAAAGTCATTCTGTGCCGGAATCGACCTTCAGGAGGGATTCGGGGTTCGTACGACCATCAACTGTTTACGACCAAATTTGTTCGTTTCAGCAGCTAATGGGAATGTTCGAGAACGATCAAATGGATGCAGCCAGAAAAGGACGGTTCATGAAGGAATTCATCGCCACTGCACAGGATGGATACACTGCCCTTGAGGTACCATTTCCGTTATCATTACAGTCTGCTATATAGAACGCGTGAAAGATCTAGTAGTTTTGAATTTTTTTATCGCGACGATATTTTGAGTCGTCCTAGAATTATTTTTAGGAATTCGCCTTTACATATCGGGGCAGTATGAGTCTAAATATTTCCTATCGGACTGTTGATTCTTGACCATGTGAATTTCACCTAGATCCAGAGTTTTCTGGAAGGAAACATTATGCATTGTTTGGCGGATATCTGAATACCTTCGGTTCGTCTTCCGTGTAGTAATACTCGGAAGGAATATCCACACGCAAATGTACCTCACAAATATTCTTATTGCACCTGAAATAGACTAGATAATTCTAATTAATCAATTCACGCAACATCATTCCTCGATCACTACAGTCACTGAAAGATCCTGAACCGCTTCTCCAGCATGGAATTATAATATTTAGGAAGAACTCATGTCCCCAATACTGTAATCATATATTAGTGAAAATTCATATTATCTCCTGTGAATAAGGACGGAAAGTTACCGTACTTACCCACCTCTTTGTGCGACCCGCTTATCTCGAAGTTTCCATCTGTGTCAGTAGACGTAGCATTGAGTTGATCATTCGACCCGACTGTTATACGGAATTCTCGTGTTCACTAGTTGGAGATGGTTCTTACTAGCATCATATTCCATGAGCCTCACATCTTGATGTGTTATGGCTGAGAAGGAATTATTAGAAACTGGTCCACATATAAGTCTTCCTTTGACGTGCACCTAAATTGTTCTTATTTGATGTACACCAGCAGATTTCGCCCCGCCTTCGGCGGGGTCTGATCAGCTCTGTTCGATCTCTACCCATTTCGTTATGTAGAAAGCGCGCGCGACACATTTGACCTTGTTTACTGTTTCGTGACTTGCCTACGTGACATTCGCAATAGCGAACAAACATACATACATCGGGAGGCCTCTCTCCTTTATTAAGGAGCATGATATTGAAGCTCTAGGTGGTGTAGAAAACTTACGTATCGAAAAAAGGCAGAAGTAGTAGGGACAAGAATAGAGAGAGGGAGGAGGAGGAGGAAACAACCAAACAACATGAGGGAAATGATGATAAATGGAAAAAGATTTGCTTTAGAAAATGTGAGAAAATTAAGTGTTTTTGTTCAAATTTTGCGATTGTCCTTGTATCTACTTTATTGATTTAGGGGCACATGCTGTATCTTTCGTCTGCTTCACTATCAATCATATGGAAATCTTTGATGTCATAGATCTTCTGAAATGGAAGCAAATGCGGTATATTAATTAGGTGTAATGGAAGATACTAAGATGATCACTAATTACCTTGGCTTCGTTGGTCTCATCTTCATACTTCATTTCGTAGGGAATACTCTTTTTTACGAAGTACTCGCAATTACGATTAGGACACCTTCAATGTTTGATTGCACCAGAAATGATGAAGACACTCACATTTCTGGCATTTCTATGCATCTTGCAGTGGCTGGGTCCCAGCAGGGAAGTTTGATTTCGATGAAGAAATTATTTCCCCAACTCTATAACAATGTGACAATTAGGAAAAGTCTTGTTGGTATTATCTACCTCGTTAGATGATCCAGTGATATTGAAGTCTCCATTATTGTCTGTTTTAGTAGTATTTATAACATCATCAGTGAAAGCTACAAGGGAATTATGATTAGATAAAAGACGAGACAATCGAGTAACATACGCCAATTATCATGCTCCTTCAACTGAATATTCGCATTCCCGATAAGATACGTAATACCCATATTTTTATAACGTGCTGAATCGCATGTTATAGTTCCTCTCACAGTGACCTGTTTGGAATGTGGTACATATTTCTTGGGATATTAGAAGGAACTAACATATTCAGTGCCAGATTGAACTGATTGTGAGGTCGCCAGTAAGAGGAGACCGATGAGTAGCATGGAGGGAAGGGAAAATGAGGACGTTTTCACCCTTCTTTCTCCAATGTACTTTTGTCGCTTTCCCATTTTTGCGAACAATAGATATTTGAATAATTCTTTGCAACAACTTTTGATTTATGTTAATGTTCTCTTTTTTTATGAACACGCGCAGTCTTTACATCATTCTCCACTTGATACGTTGAAATCTATGAGATGTTGCCCTATTTGTTCTACTCTGCATAACAGATCCCCAGCAGGAAACCTTGGTATAGAGAAAGAAGGGGAGACATGAGGGACGGAATGGTGCACATTTTGTGATGAAATAGTTTTTTGTTCAAATTTTGCGATTGTCATTGTATCTACTTTATTGGTTTAGGGGCACATGCTGTATCTTTTGTTTACTTCATCTTTTAGGTCTTCAACCACATTGAAATCTCCGAGATCTTTGGGCTTCTGAAAAGTATGCAAGTAGGGAAATATAATCAAATGCAATGGGCGAGTAAGACCCCTAATTACCTTTCCCTTCTCATCTTCATATTTATAATCGTCATCAATAAACAGTTTCACGAAGTACTCGCAATTAGGATTAGTGCACCTTCAATTGTGGATTACACTAGAAATGATTCCGATAGGCTCCTCACATTTCTGCCATACTATTGCATTTAGCAGTCAACGGTTCCCAGCAAGGAACTTTGATCTCGATGAAAAATGTATTTCCATACCACTAAAACAGTTGGCCAATTAGAAAATCTCGTATGTTTCTACCTCGCTAGATGATCCCGATATAATGAAGTTTCCTGCCGAGTTTGTTTTTGTATTATTGAGAACATCATCAGTGAGAGCTTTAAAGTAGTTAATATGTGGTAAGATAGAAAGTGAGTGACTGACGCCATTGATCATATTCCCTCAATTGGACATTCACATTCGAAAGAAGAAGTCGCTCATTATTCAATCGTCCCTTGGTGCATATTATACTTCCTGTCACAGTGACCTGTTTGGAATGTGATACACATATCTATTTAAAAAGATTAGGAACGAACATATTCAGTGCCAGCTTGAACTGAGGTCGCTAGAAAGAGGAGACCGATGAGTAGCATGGATGGAAGGGAAAATGAGAACACTTTCTCCAGTGAACTTTTGTCACCTTTAGGGTTCACAATTGAATTGAATTTATTGGAATCAATTCAATTGTGCGAACAAAGGGGTTTCTCTTCATTTCAATTCGAATTATTGTTCGGTGTGACCAATTCCAATAACCGAAGTGATCAATCACCTTCCCACTATTGTGAACATAACTTTGCAACAACTTTTATGCATACGATTATGTATGTTAGTTTAAACGTTCTTATTTTTATGGGCACATGCTGTACTCTTTGTCTCTATAATATTCAGCACTCGCGACATTGAAATCCATGAGACGTAAAGTTTTCTGGAAAAATAGGACATTTTCACATTTAGTGGCCTCTTTGCTTGCCTTCGCTTCTCCTTCGTAATAATTGAAATCTTTCGGGAGATAACGTCTTACGTACCACTCGCAGTTGGGATTGATACACCTTGAATGATTGAACAAATGATATAATCAGATTGGATGGAAGTTGAGAGATACTCACATGGTTGCTCTGCTATCACATTTCTGAATATCCGTTCCCGAACAGGGAACTTTAATCTCGATGAAGAAGTCATCACCCCACATCTAGCAACATTTGAATGTATTCATTGCTTTTTTGGGCAGAAACCTCGCTGGAAGACCCAGTGATCGAAAATTCTCCGTCTTTAGTAGTCTTAGTTGTGTTGAGCATATCATTTTTTAAAGCTGTAGTTAAATCATTACTGGAGTCTAGGCGAATTGAAGGGGTGAGTAACTTACGCCACGCGTCCCACTCCCACAATTGGATCTTTACATCAGAGAGCAGAGCCTTCGAGTGACCATTCTTTGAATCGCACACTATAGTTCCCTCCACGCTCGCCTGTATGGGATACAGTAGATAAAGACATGCGGACTATAGTAAACTAACATATGCAGTACGCCATGCTTGCGCTGACGTCACCAGCGATAGTAGTATTATTAACAACATTGATTGGAATAATGGATTGCCCATTCCTTCCCCTGCTGAGAATATGATCGCGGTTAGATAAAAATTGTATCGTTTAAATAAAAAAAAGTGTGCAAACACAACTGAGAAGAGAAAGATAGAAATAGGGATTGGTGGTAAAAATGGATCAATCGTTTCCTTAAATGGACCATTGGTCGTGGGAATATATTGCAACTAAGCAGGAGTTTCTGCAAAATATGATTCTTCCCGGATTCAAATATTGAATGTTTAGAGATGCTACAAGCCGATAATCGCTGCAGTTCACTCTCATTGCATTGGAGCAGGAATCGATCTGATCACTGCATGTGATATCAGATTGGCTGCCAAGGATGCTGTATTCTCAATCAAGGTATATTAGAGGGTAATGGACATGGGAAAGGGGGAAATGTGATTGATTAAGGAAGTGGACGTTGGATTGGCTGCAGATGTGGGAACACTTGCTAGAATCCAGAAGGTGGTCGGAAATGATTCGATCACAAGAGAACTCGCCCTAACTGCACGGAACTTCGGGGCTGATGAGGCACTCAGTTACGGTTCGTTGCTATTGAAATTGTGGTCATTTATCGATCTTTCCATTTAAGGTCTAATTTCGAAGATCTATCCCGATCAGGCGGCTACTGTAGCTGCAGCACTCGAAATGGCTGCCACTATCGCTGCGAAGAGTCCCATTGCCGTACAGGTAATCGATAATGGATGAATTATCTGATCTACAGTATCTCAGGGAACAAAGATCAATCTGAACTACGGTAGAGACCACTCAGTGAAAGAGTCTCTTGATTACATTCAAGCTTGGAATATGTCCCAATTGAATACTGAGGATCTGATGAAGAGTGCAATGGCTGCGATGACTAAAGAAAAGGCAGAATTCAATGATGTGTAGAGTACGGTAGATAAGATACGGTAGATAACTGTATATATTGTATTATCTAAAGACGTTGTATCAATTTGAATAAACGTGGTTACTATCATTTTTTTGTGTGTTGATATTATGCTCTCCGTATGATCGATCCGTTAGAGACGGAATTTTTGATATCTGCACCAGAGAGGGAACTAAAATGGGTTTGATCTGATCTATCCAAGTATTTGGGTCTCTAGATCGTGCACCTTACCAGTCTGTGCACCTGTAGTGTATCGTACTGTGTGAACCTGTGTCTCTCCCCCCCCCCCCCCCGCCTCTCCTCCCTCGTCTCTTCCTCTCTCCATGTTCCAATCTAGGTACTGCTTAGACTACAAACTCCACTATGCAGTACCCTCTCACACACTGCCCATATCTTCACTTGTTTTGCCAGTCCCCCATTTACCCTTCTCCCTCTCTCAGTTTCAGCCATGCCTTCCAATACGTAAGTGCGCATTATTTATCACCTACATCTTCTTTTCTATAAATCAATTTCAGTAGTTTTCGTGGGAAGACCGTGATCATCACTGGCGCATCAAGGGGAATTGGGAAAAGCATCGGATTGAGATTGGCCAAGGTAGCTCTCAACTTCCATCTCATTAGCTGATTAATAGTAACTGCAGGATGGGGCGAATATTGTCATCGCAGCGAAGACTGCCACTCCTCATCCTAAACTACCCGGAACTATCTACACTGCAGCTGAAGAGATGGAGAAGGTAGAGAGAGGGGGGGGCTTGCGACTTTATACATGCTCTATAAATATTGTAGTCCGCTATTATTTCAATAGCATGTGATTATTGTGCAAAAAGGGGCATGCTGACAGTTCTTTTTTTTGCAGATTCGGAGGTATCGATATTCTCGTCAATAATGCGTCTGCAATCGCATTGACAAGTAAGTTGAATGATCTACCTTCTCTACCGTATCCTATCGTATTCAGACACTGAAGAGACGGATATGAAGAGATATGATCTCATGCACAGCATCAACACGAGAGGAACCTATCTATTGTAAGTACTTTTTAAAAACTAAATGTTCATTGATTCGCTGATCTAGTCTGATCCTTCTTCTTTCAGTACTAAATTATGTCTTCCTCATCTTCGTACTTCGGCCTCTCGTGGTCGCAATCCCCACATTCTGAATATCTCTCCTCCTCTCGCGATGGAACCACAGTACTTCGCGGGTCATGTTGCATACACCATGGCTAAGTAAGTTCATTCATCATGCATTTGGAACAATTAACAGGAGGATCTCACCAGTGCAAATCAAACCCTGATGTTTAGATGTGTTAGTCATATAATTAGTCATACCATGCAGTATCCACAGTGACGCAATAAGTACATGGATGCAATGGTTAATTCATTGTCCCTCCTTGTAGAATCGGAATGTCCATGTGTGTACTTGGAATGGCAGAGGAATTCAAGCAAGAAGGAATCGCCGTCAATGCACTTTGGCCACTCACTAGTCAGTATAATGTAGATATTGATCGAATGAGATAGATGATTACGGTAATGATATTATTTTAGTGATCTGGACAGCGGCAGCGGATATGTTGATGGGAGAAGGAAAGGGAGAGGGAAGTAGACATCCTGACATTATGAGTGATGCTGCTCATGTTATATTGGGAAAGAATAGCAAGAGGTGAGAAGAAGAATCTTTCTTTCTTCACATGTGTATTCTTCAGCTACACTGGTAACTTCGCTATCGATGAGGATGTTCTGAGAGCGGAAGGAGTGACCAACATCGATAAATATGATGTCCATCCAGGTGAACGAATAATTCCCATTATATGTAGTTCTCGTAGATAATAAAAGATAGATATAAGGAAGAATCGAAATTTATTGAATATTTTTTAGGAGAGTACCTCATTCCCGATTTCATGATCGACCCCTCCAAGTATCCTGTATTCAACAATCGAGCTAAATTGTAATTAATGTGCCATAATTATCACTCATCGTTGTAATCTTCAATGCATGTACCCTTAAGTTGTACCAATCTTTAGATTTTTCACCGGTGTTTCATCCGGGAGAACTTTGTACTTTCCACTTTGAGATAAAGTGATAAGAATCGAAACCTCGTGGTCTCACTCGTCTTCCATAAGCTGTTCAAATCGGCATCTGTACCTTTCTCTTTTGATTTCACTTATTCAATCCATCATTCCAGAGAGTGAAATACTTGGATTGAAGCCTCGAGATGCATAACGTTGGGTGAGTGGCCTGTTGATCTTTGATCTTTCATATTATCGATAATTCCAGTAAATTCGCTGGTCGTACCGCCCTTATCACTGGAGCATCTCGTGGAATTGGCAAGCAGATCGCTCTTAAACTCGCCAAGGTACTGTAATCATTTATTGATTGATTGCATATTGGTTATTCTTTCAGGATGGGGCTAATATCGTAGTTGCTGCGAAGACTGCCAGTCCTCATGCCAAACTGCCAGGAACCATCTACACTGCAGCTGACGAGATTGAGAAGGTACGGTAAATTCATAGTGTAATCTATTGAATATAATACTGTGCAGGCTGGAGGCAAAGCCCTTCCCATTGTGGTCGATGTGAGAAATGAAGCGAATGTACAAGATTGCGTTGAATCTGCTGTGAAGAAGTATCCATTCCAATTGCTTGATCTTCGGTAATCCATTGATGTGCAGGTTCGGTGGCATCGACATCCTCATCAACAATGCTTCCGCCATCTCTCTGACTGGTGAGGAAGTGATCTTTGATCTCTCTTATTGATATTTGATCTCCAGGAACTCTTGAAACGGACATGAAGAGATACGACCTCATGCACAGTATCAATACAAGAGGAACATTCCTATTGTAAGTCTATTCTCCCCATGCATTATTCCATCTTCCATTCTAGGTCAAAATCGTGCATTCCCTATCTGAAGCAGGGCAAGAATCCTCACATTCTCAATATCTCTCCCCCTCTTCTCATGGAATCGAGATGGTGAGTGGTGAACATGAAATGGAAGTAATTTGACATTATCACAGGTTCGCCAATCACGTCGCCTACACCATGGCCAAGTGAGTGACTATTCTAGAGATGTGACTACGTTTGATGAAAGAAACGATCGATAATGGATATTCAGATACGGAATGTCGATGTGTGTATTGGGAATGAGTGAGGAACTTCGTCCCGATAGAATCGCCGTCAATGCACTTTGGCCACTCACTTGTTAGTCACTTGTTACTCATTTTATCATCTACTAACGAGAGTAATACAGATAGTGTGATAAAAAGGAGCAGATTAGATATGACATCTCAATCTGTTCAGCCATCTGGACAGCAGCAATGGAGATGCTCTCTCATGGAGAAGGTGCTGCTGGATCGAGATCCCCTCAGATTATGGCTGATGCTGCTTATGCCGTACTCAGCAAGAACTCGGCTGAGTGAGTACTGTAGATGGGAAGGAATATCGATTATCGATTACCGTATTCTTTCCGTGCAGATACACTGGCAACTTTGCCATCGATGAGGATGTTCTTAGGGCGGAAGGAGTGACTGACTTCGATAAGTACGCTCTCGACCCTAGTGAGTATCGTACTTTCACTACCGTAATCATGATTAATCGATTGTAGGTGCTCCTCTTACTCCCGACTTCTTCATTCCCGGTGGCACTTATGATCATCAGTTCTCGCAGAAAAAGGATAGAAAGGTGAGAGAAGAAAGATCAAAGATCAGAATGAAATGAGAAGGATTACAGGCATCTCGTGAAACGATCAACAAGGAATTGGTGAAGGGAGAGATCGGTGATGTTATTACAAAGATGAAAGGACTTCTCGCTCCTGAACTAGTCAAGAACATTGATGCTACTTTCGATTTCCAGCTTACTGGTTCGAATATCATCTCGCATTCTTTACTGAAAACGATATTCTAGAATCGTCCGGAGCTGACAAAATCTACCTCGATCTTAAGAATGGATCGGGAGCCATTGGAGAGGGACTTATTCCCGGAGGTATACTGTATCGATATGAATCGATAATTGAATGACTCCATTCAGGAGCCGATGTCCTCTTCAAATGCACTGCCACTGATTTCGTCAAGATGTTCAATGGAAAGCTCTCTCCCACGACTGCATTCATGACCAAGAAATTGGTTATCAAGGTAAATGATAGAGGAGATATAGAAGATATAATGTTAACTGCAGGGAAATATCCCCAAAGCGATGAAACTCGAGAACCTGATGAAGAAAATGAAGAAGTAAAAAGTACGATCTCCCCATTGTATAATGACTTGTCATTGGTTCGATTATGGTGTACCATCGATGTAAAAACGAGATTTTGTAATTAGGGCATTGTTTGTATCAAAGCATAAGTTTATGAACGTGTAGTATTTTACAAGATGATATGATAAATGATTACTCGTGATCCATGGAAGAGTCTTCCTCAAGGGGTACGGTATCAGGAAGAGTCTCTGATTCATTGATTGGAGAAGTATCCGCCATATCAGAATCTCTATTCTCCGCAATGAACTCGTTCTCCTTGTCCTGAGATATGATAAATAGTTAGAGAGAGACGATGGATCGTTACTCACCTCATCTCCTTCTTCCTCGAATTCTTCTTCTTCTGTTTCATTATCGAGTCCAGTATCGTCTGTATGGAAATGCATGTTTCAACATCAATAGATAGGAGATACCTTCAATGTCTTCCTCAGTTTCTTCAGTAGGCTCTTCAGTTTCTTCCACAGTCTCTTCAGTCTCTTCAGCAGTATCCTCTCCTTCTCTTACCGTATCTCCACCCTCTCCTCCCTCCATTGCACTCTTTGATCTCTCAACCTTTTCGAACTCAGGCCAATCCTCGAGAGCGCCTTGAAGAAGTTGGAAGACTGGAGATTGCTTGATCACTGTATCTGCAGAATCGGAATTAAGATAGTTGCATTTGGTCACAGTAAGGGGGAGAAATAAATACTTACTGATGTCCTTAGTTTGGATAGTCTTCCTCTTATCGAGAACAGCCTGTGTGAAAGCAGCCTTAGCCAGCAGACAAATGAATGATTCCGTGCCCTTGGCCATCAATTTGACTGCCTCTGCATTGATCATATGGACGTTCGGATCAATCTGGAGATGAGATAGTTATAAGATAAGTGTAGATCAAACTCACTTTGGCAATTTTCTTGACCTTGGAGAGGGGAAGACGAGTCTGGACGAGGTCATCGAACTGATTGGCTGTCTCTTGAGAATCATCTTGGTTAGACATGATCTGGAACAAGATAATCGAGGGCAGAAAAAGGAATATAATTGGAATTATCGATCGAGAAAAATCTTCAAATCGAAGATCTTCCCGCACTTGTCTTTTCTGCGGAATCGAATTTGGTCAGCAACTGGCTTTTTTCGAATAATTTATATTTTGGTTATCTTTATGTTGTGTAGTAGGGATGACCAGTCAATTCCAATTCTCAAGTACTTGAATCTCGCGCAAGAGAGACGCTCCTCTCTCGCCAAGAATTGACAGACAGTGAGAGTGAAAATGCAAATGACTCAAGTACTTGGGTGAGAGTCAATTCCACCCAATTCCGATTTGCATGCCATTCTCTTCTCTCCTCCCCCTCTCACTCAGTGAAGTAATTGACTCTCACCCAAGTACTTGGGGGTCATTCTCCCCTCTCTCAAGTACTTGAGTCGATTTGCATCACAGATCAGCTCTTTCCCTCGGAATTGAATGAGAGAAGGAGGAAAGGGGAGAAAGAGGGAAAGAATTGAGAATTGATTTGACATCACTATTGTGTAGGTGATTTAGATCTTTAAATTAATGTACGAAGCAAATCCACGCAAAAAAAGATATTTCCAATTTGGCAATAGCAAGTAATTTCGAATAGCCGGGATTTGCGACATTGGAACGGAACCAAAACCCAAAGCCGGAGCCGGTGAACAGAATACCGACTTCCAGAAGAAATTATTCTCCATGTTCGAGTTTCGCCAGCATTTCTGTGGATTTAATCTTATTTTTATTGTCTAATTTCTAGTAAAATTCGCTCGTATTCACGCTTAAAATACTTATTAACTATTGGTTCATCTCTGCGGAATTTCATTGATGAATGTTGCTCCTTTTGGATCGTTTTAATTCGGTTTGTTCAGACAGCAAGATGATGGGTGCTGGAGGCCAACCGATTATTGTGCTCAGCCAGGGTACTAAGCGTGAGAGCGGACATCACGTTCAGATTGGAAACATCACGGCTTGCAAGGTATACTGTTTGGTATACTTTTGTTGTCGACTTTGAGACTTGGTCGACGTTGAGTTACTTGATATTTTATTATTATTTATCCGCACAGATGGTACAATTGTGGGGGGGGGGGTTGTGAGAGTCTAATTCTAATTCTTCTAATAGAATATCTTCTAATTCAGACGATTGCTGATGTCATCCGTACTTCTCTCGGTCCTCGTGCCATGCTCAAGATGCTCATGGACCCCATGGGAGGAATCGTCATGACCAATGATGGAAATGCCATCCTCAGAGAGATCACGGTTTGTTTGCATGTTATACCATTGACATTTTACCGTCTTGCTTGTAGGTCAAACACCCGGCTGCGAAGTCAATGATTGACATTGCTCGCACTCAGGATGAGGAAACTGGAGACGGTAAGATAGTTAATTATATGGGAATATAAGCCTTTTGTTGTAGGTACTGTATTACGTATTTTTCATTCAGGTACCACCTCCGTTATCGTTCTCGCTGGGGAGGTTATGTCCCAGGCTCAACAGTTCCTCGAGCAGAAGATCCATCCTACCATTATCATCCAGGTACAGTTCATTATTTATTATTATTAAATATGCTCATGTTTTTCGCTGGTGTGGACAGCGTAACTAAGGTGTTTAGGCATACCGCGCTGCTCTGGAGGACGCTATCAAGCTCGCAGAGGAGAAGTTCTCTCGCACTATTGATATCAACAATGACGAGGAGGTAAGTAGAGCCACAGATATTGAATGACGGCGGATAACTCATTTATTGTTTATTATTTTAGATCAAGACTGTTGTTCGTTCGTGTCTGGGCACTAAGATGATCTCGAAGTGGATGGATCTCGCTGTTGATATCGCCCTCAACGCTGTCAAGACCATCAGAGTCGATAAGGTATGTTTGCCATCATTGATTTTGAAAATGTATTCCGTTTATGAAGTAGCATTTGATATTGTGTAAATGGAAATGGGTTTAGGGAGGAATCAACGAGATCGATATCAAGAGATACTGCCGTATCGAGAAGATTCCCGGAGGAATGATCGAGGACTGCAAGGTTATCAAGGGAGTCATCCTCAACAAGGACGTCGTCCATGCTAAGGTGTATATACGATTTTGAATATTGCATTGCCAGTTTCGAGATAAAGATGGAAAAAAAACGATAATAGTTCAGATGCGTCGCCGTATCGAGAATCCCCGCGTTGTTCTTCTCGATTGCAATCTCGAGTACAAGAAGGGAGAATCACAGACGAGTTTGGAGATCGTCCGTGAAGAGGATATCAGCAAGATCCTCGAACAGGTGATAATATTCATAAATACCATATGAACAAAATACAAAATAAAAGAATGAAACCTCTTCATTGCGTATCGTTATTTTTAATTTATATTATTGCTTATAGGAGGAGATTGCTATCCGCAAGCAATGTGACGAGATCATCGCAGTGAAGCCCGATCTCGTATTCACTGAGAAGGGTCAGTTTCATACGTATCATAGGTGTTTGATTTAAAAAAGTCCGACTGTTTTCACAACTGTATGATATATTCAGGTGTCTCTGATCTGGCTCAGCACTTCCTTCTCAAGGCTGGAATCACTGTTCTCAGAAGACTGAAGAAGACCGACAACAACAGACTTGCTAGGTTAGTCTTTTTTATTCATTTCATATTATAAAGTTACTGAAAATTTGTAAGGGAGATGAACACATTCGACAAATTTTTAACCGATTAATTGTTTAGAGTGTGCAATGCCCGGATCGTGAATGACTCGTGTGATCTGAGAGAGGAAGACGTCGGAACGGGAGCTGATCTATTCGAGATTACAAAGATTGGAGACGAGTAAGTATTCTTACAACTGGGAAATGTTTTGATGGTTATGTTAGTCGTCGATGATGATGATGATGTCTATCTCATAACTAAAATGAATTTCTCTCCAGGTACTACACATACGTGACTTCCTCTAAGACGACGGCATGCACTGTCGTTCTCCGTGGACCCAGCAAGGATGTCATCAATGAGGTCGAGAGAAACCTCCAGGTCAGTACATATTATATGATCAAGGTATCCATTTTCCCAGGCTCTGGAAGTCTACGATAATGCCATAAATTTGAAATTATTGGATGCAATAAGCTTTCGATGACATCGTAATAAATCAGGATGCCCTCCACGTTGTTCGCAATGTCTTCCTCAATCCTCGTCTCGTTCCTGGAGGAGGAGCACTCGAGATGGCACTCGCTCATGTAAGACTCCTTTTTAATATAGAAATATTGATATTCCGTCAAAGGATAACTCTAAATTCAGCATGATATCATTGCAGGCTCTCGTGGAAAAGGGCAAGTCTATCGAGGGAGTCCGTCAGTTCCCCTACAAAGCCGTCGCCAGATCACTCGAGGTATAGTAGTCATTCCCTTTCTGATGTTGTACCTCTACACATAGTATTTTCTCATTTTAATCGTTCCATGATATATCTCTCACTCCTCTCCAGGTAATTCCCCGTACACTGGTGCAGAACTGTGGTGGATCGACTATTCGTCAGTTGACAGCCCTTCGTGCGAAGCATGCTCAGTCTGGAGATAACTGGACTTGGGGAATCGATGGATGCTCCGGAAAATTGGTAAGTCATTGGTTCACGCACAGTAAAAAAACAACTATTCTCGAGGCAATACTAACGTTTTCAGGTTGACATGAAGGAGCTCGGCATCTGGGATCCCCTCAGTGTCAGAATTCAGGTTTGTCCCTCATCATTCTCTTCTTTTCCATCTCATATTCATAATATGTCACTACAGTAGTCTATGTTCATTCTTTATCAGGTTCTGAAGACAGCAGTGGAGACCTCCGTGATGCTTCTCCGTATCGATGATATTGTCTCTGGTTAGTGGATAATCATTGAGGAGGAGGAAGGGGGTGGCAATTACACTATTTTAACAATTTACTTTCTAGGTACGAAGAAGGCAAATGGTGGTGATGGACCCGTGAAGGAGATGCCGATGTAAGATGATTACGGTAGTCTCGATCTCTTCCCACAATCGATAATTGATCTACACTTCTCTTCTCAACTTGCATCATCCCTATCTAATTAATTTGCTAGCTTTCACATACTGCGATGCTCTTACGCTACGATTTTTGATCTTTTCTTTAAACTGCTGTTTACACACTTATGAAAATGAATTGTTTGTTACAGTAATGTTGTTTGTTTGTGATGCTTCTCGTTGAACTTTGATCTGTGACTTTGTTCTCCTCGCTCTCGCCCTTTAAAGATAACCCGTCCGCGTGATCCACCATTGTTTGTCAGAGTGAAGTGATAAAATTTTTTAAAGGCTTCACATTTATAACATTAACATTTTTAACATATACACAGAATGAACAGTCACAGTTGTGTCTCAAAGACGGTGCTAAACTTACAAAATTTACTTCTACCTCGTAATACAGTGATATTCTAAGTTTAAAATGAACATTAATTACAGATACAATGTTAAGACTCATCTTCTAATAAGATTAGACTTTGTGGAGTAAATGTTTCCTCTTCTTTACAACATCTTCAATTCTCTTATATTCCATTCTCTTAGCGCATTCAATGATATGAGTATGAAGATGGAGACTCGTCTCGAATCCATCCATTCCACATCCAGTGCATACATCACTACACTCCTCTACTACTCTCTTCAATCGACGAGATGAGAAATCGAACTCTGCCGGGGCATTCCCACTATCATTCATCTGAAGAGGGAGTCATTATCGATACTCTATAGAGAATAAAATAGAAGGATAAATACTCACTAGTACAGGAATTGGATTGGGTAGTACTTTTCTACATGGATTCGTATCATCTCCCTTTTCATCAATGGAAGGACTCAGATGGGAATCATAATCATCAAATGATGCGAAGAGACGACCACACGCACGACAAAGATGACCATCTCGAACACCTTCAATACAATCTCATTTTCTTCCTTCTCTCTCTTCCTCCTTATTCTCCTCTCATTCATCCCTCCCTCAATGGTTGTGTGTGGTGAGTGTGGGAGTTCCCTACAGGCCGAACCAGCGATCTATGCTGCTCGTCGACTATGGCATGAGGTATTCCCTCCCTCCCTCCCCCCACCATTCTCTTCCTCTCAGGGTCACTTCCGTTGTCGTGGTTGTACTCGTATCATTCATGAGGATGAACAGTATGCACTCGTAGTCGATGAGAATGCATGTCCTCATGAGGTACGGTATCTACCGTAGTCACGACGAATGGAGATCCCCTCAGGAGACAACGAACGAGCCTCATTCACTGTGTCGCAAGTGCTTCGAGCATCGAAGTTCCGTCAAGTGTCACGGTAGGACCTATCCCACTCCCCTCTTCCCCCCCCTTTCCTTCTTACAGGCTGCAATCGTGGTATCGTCTCTACTCGTTACGTGGAGGCTGATGGTCGAATGTGGCACTCCTACTGTTTCGTGTGTGCCTTCTGTCAATTGGTGCGTGAAGCTCCTTTTCTTCCCTTTCCAAATGGTCGTCGAATGCAGGAAGTGGTTGATTCGTATGTGCATGATGAGGATGGTCGTCCCCTTCACAAAGTGTGCTTCCTCGATCGAGCAATGAAGGCTGCTATCGTGGATGAAGGAGCAAGACTACCCATATGATCTACCCATCTACCGTATTCCTTTCCCAATAGGGAGACCATACCATACGAGCTTATACAAATAACTTAGGTCTGAAGAATAATAAAGAATGATGAACTGACCTCTTCCTATTCTTCGTTTCGATACAACTTGAACCGATTTCTTTTCGAATACTTCCTCAGAAGGAAGAGAAACAAAGAAAGGACGAGGTGGAGCTAATACTCGCATTACGAGTTCACTGGAATGAGATTCATGATCACAACTAGACTTCGATAAATAACGATACGCAACTATACAACTAGTTGCGTAAGAGTTTCGCGGAATGTCATTTTGCGATCTCTCATTCCGCATAAGCGGTCTCGCAACTAGTTGTTTATTTATCTCCGCCATTCCGCGGGTAGTTGCGTAAGCGGAGCAGTGAACTGGACAAATGAAAATTAAATTCTTTTGGTTTTGTCTAAATTAGGTGCATGATCTGGAACCAAGAGTCTCCCTGATGACCCGAGATGTGATTCTGGTACCGTTTGCTACCCAAATTGGTTAGGAGAAAAATAGGTTCCTGGTCTGTATCAAATTGAGGTATATCTGTGTAGCATAGGAGAAATGGTCGGGTTCGTGAAAATCTTGACAACGAACAAGTATGTTTCGTGAAGCAATGACTTTTCGAAGCAACTAGTTGCGAAACTCTTGCACAACTAGTTGCGAAGTTTCGCAACTAGTTGCCAACCGCTTTATTAATGGAAAGTTACGCGGAATGAAACAACTAGTTGTGTATTTATTGAAGTCTAATCACAACTCAGAAGGGTCCTTTTTGTAGAGTACCGTACCTTAGTGTAGGAACGGATCTTCCTGTAGAGGGAGGTATAGGACCTTGACATTCATTTGGCTGAATAGATCGATTAGTCTTCCCTACAGTAATTCTCACTCACCTCAAGGAATTGGATATCGTACATGGTAACATTTTGAGGACGAGCGAATCTCTCGAGAATTCCCATTCCATCTCGCATTTTGTTGCGACCTCCCATAGCGAGTAGATCCTCATCTAAATATTGATCGTTCCTACAGTGTCGCTCTCCTACCGTATCTCTCACCAATTTCATCATCTCCGAGAGTATTCAACTCTGCACACGCCCCTGCTCCTGTTCCCCTCCAATTATGGATATTCTTGAGTGTACAATCATGATTAGTGATAGTGAATATGAATCGAGTAGCTAATCCACAACGAGCACAATGAAGGGGAGGAATACGAGGCTGCATTCATTACGATAAGGATCAATCAATATGGATACTGTACCTTAATATCCAATAGAATATATTTCCTCTTGATGAGATTGAGTGCCTTCCTTTTGAGGAGTTTCCTTCTGTTCTTTTTGTGTCCTCTGAATTTATCGTGTGAAATGGAGGGGATTTTCCCTTAGTCTCAACGAGAGAGACACTTCACTCTAATTGAATAGTCACTCCTCTCTCTCTCTCTATTCACACTTCCCCTCAAGACGATAACTTTGAGATATCACTGCTCTCATCTCATATTCAGTCCTATTCATATGTTTCCAATCAGTAGAATCGTCTATCCTAGTCTATTCCGCGTGAGTCTCTCACTCACTCACTCACTAACTCACAGTGTAATGTCGTTTCTCTATGATTCTATACTTCCCCTCAACTACTTCGATTCCTTTCTGATACCGAGTCTCGGGTTTCCTACTACTTATATCTTATGTGTATCAGTGTTCAGTTTCTTTTCTAAAGATCAAAGACCAACCTCAGAAGAGGAGCTCGCAAGGAAGGGTGAATGTGCTTGTGATACTTGTGAGGTAGTTGTGAAATTCTCATCCTCCTAATCAATCGATGGCTCGTGGGATACTGTACTCGCTGTTATTGATCCTTCTCGTATGTATGCCTCTCTTGGAGAGTAGAGGAGGAAGAAGAGGAGGCAAGGGAAAGGGAAAGAGCAATCTGCAATTTGCACAGGTTAGAATACAGTACATATTGAGAAGTACGATCAGTGATTAAAGGTGGCGGAATTCTCGCTTATTCATACAACTCTTGCGGATAATAGGGTAAGTACTGAGAAGATTTTATAGGATCAAAATTGATGAAATTCCTCATTGTAGAGCGCTCATATCGTGACTGGTTCACACTTCTCGCAAATGTTCAGGTGAGTAAAAGCATAGTGAAATAGAAAATAAAAATTCAGATTGGGATACAAATTGGTACTGATCTGTAAAGCGAAAGGAGCCCCCAGACCAACTATCAAATGGTACAAAGAAGGAGCAGAAATGCAGCCAAAGAATAATGTACATGTGAGTATTCAGTTTCAGTAGATCGAATTGAATCGGTGAACAAGTGTGAATGATCTTTAACCTCTATTGATTAGAACTATCTTTCATGATCTACCGTATCCATCGTTCTATTACAGTACTACGAGAAACCAATCGATGACAATATGATCTGGAGCAAGTTAGAAGTCGATCCCGCGACAATGGGAGATCAAGGAGTATATGCATGTGTCGCGAATAATGAATATGGGGTCATGGCGAAGAATTTTAAAGCAGAATATGGGTATTGAGAATAAAGATTGTTTACGACTATTCAAACGCCGAGAATTGCAAAATCACACATATCGCACTTGACTATCATAACTACAAAAGGAATCGAATAATCGAAAATATGATAAACATAGAATACCGTGAGAGGAGGAGACAAGATAATTTGATTCAAGCTTGTCGAATTTTCCGGAATCGAAAAACCGGAAAATTTCCCTTCGCTTTCCACAGTGTCACGGTCGATGCGACGAATGCGAAATTCCAGAAAGCCTCGGATCGTTTTATTCAATAAAATTTTCAATTTCGAATAATCCGTTTTCTGGTTTTCGTATTCACTATAAGTCATCGATTTTTTCCGTCCCAGTGTACCTGTGAATGTGTATTATCTAATTAGCAAAGGTTTGGTAGGGGTTTTCCTCTAGCAGGTGCTTATTCCAGCCTGTCACTTTTTTCAATAAGTAGAATCACTCTGGATCTTGCATTTCTTATCAGATCACAAATCAGTTACTGAAGAGGTGATGACCTTCATTATTGGAATGCTCGTATAGTGGTCATTCGATGTCTGCGGCAGAGTATCATTGTCTGCCCAATATGGGTCATATTTCAAACCGGAACACGGGTTGGTGTAGTAGACGGGATGGATTGGAGCCATAGAGAAGAGTGAGATAGAAGAAAAAAGAGAAAGGAAAGTTTATTGAATGCATAGCTTGCATTTGGTCTCGGGGAAAAGTTGGCAGGAGATGGAGAGTGAGGGTGGATGAGAGAGAGGGGGAGAGAGAGAGACGGGAGAGGAAGGACAGGCGGGGCTATTATACTGGCTACACACACTGTGCACATATCGATCGATAGCCGACCTCTCCTCGCTATCATTAGTCACTCCCGATGAATACCATCTATCTTCTCTCTCTCTCTTCTCTCCATCCTCACTTTATCATGACTTCTCTCACCATGTCTTTTTTTTTATTTTTGTCACGTTTCACTGTTTTACAATCCTGATCAATCGCGATATGATCAGTACCTTCTTTTTTTTACTGTTGATGGGTCCTTATGGTAGTCATTCCTAAATTTCTATCGATTATTCACGCCTGATCTTCTTCGATCATTTCGTCAGGTGAAGTATTGTGAAACACGTGCAAAGATAGCTATTTCGTTGCGCAATATCGTCATTCGTGTCTATGTACGTGAGTAGAATCATATGAAAGAACGATAAATATCCGTTTGAGAAGAAATCTCCTTGGAAATGTAGGCCTGTGCGTCATTAGAGCTTTTTGGTCGTGCGAAAATAGACAGGTGAATTGATATAACTGGATGACTAGGCAACCATGGAGACTTGAGTAGACACCTCTCCTTCTTCTCTTCTCACTACGATTATACCGTTTGTATTCTTCTATTTCTCCCATTCTCATTCCACTTCATTCTTTCTTCTTCTCTATTCGATTTCTGACCGTGATTCATCATGTCGACAAAGGTAATCAATCGACACTATTGAAACGTCATATACTTTCGCTCCTTGTTCCTTCTATCTTTTCAATGATTCATAATTTATTTTGCAGGTTAGGAAAGTGATGCAAACCATCAAGTGTGTAGTAGTAGGAGACGGAGCTGTCGGTCAGTTCCCATTCTTCAATCTATTATTGTTTATATTTTTCCTTGTCTAGATGTTCATTTATTCTCAGTATTCTTGCATTTTTGAGAAAAATGCTTAATTTCTTGTTTTAAGTAAGGTTATTATAGTCTGATATTGTAGTTTATTCGAATTCGATTTTTTTACGATAGCGTCATAAATATTTGTATTAATTGATTGTTCTTCTAGGTAAGACGTGTCTGCTCATCTCATACACAACGAACAAATTCCCATCGGAATACGTTCCCACCGTTTTCGATAATTATGCCGTAAGTTATATCTCCCTTATCTTATTCTTACTCAAGTATTGTAATCTAACCAAGTGTTCTTCAAAATAACTGTAAGAGGAATTGTTGTTCGTCCAGTGCTCACTAATCGAATGAGGGTTCTTCGTTGCTTCCAAACGACAGATAGTCGTTGTAAGGGGAAGATATAAACTCGGTCTGTCTTTGGGAAGACCAACTGACTCACTGATCCTTCCCTTCCCTTCTCTTGTCATCCTCACGAAAGGGAATGGAAAAAGATCAAAACAAGTCTGAGTGACGGAAGAAGGAAAATTGCAAAGACACTCGCATTGTAATAAGTTGTTATTGAGGGTGTCTGGAAAGCATTTTTCTCGTGTGACCTTTATTGCAAAAGTCATTATGATAAGGTCATGAGAGTGTTCTTATTGATGAGATATCTATGTTGACGAGACTTGCAATGTACATGGTGGTAAGGAATGGATAAATATGTGGTATGTTTTAGGTGACAGTGATGATCGGAGGGGAACCGTATACATTGGGACTATTCGATACTGCCGGACAGGAGGATTACGACCGATTGAGGCCACTCTCTTATCCACAGGTTGGTGAGGAGATAAAAAGAGAAAAAGTGGGGAAGAAATGACTGATAATGGCTATGTAACTTTTGAAAGATATATTAAAATGAATAAAAAGACAATTATATTGATCGGAAGGTAGTATGAATGAGTAATGATTGACTGATTATCTCCTTCAGACGGATGTCTTCCTCGTTTGTTTCTCTGTCGTCGCCCCTGCTTCATTCGAAAACGTCAAGGAGAAGGTACCATTTGCTAACCTTTTTTTATCAACAAAATTATCCTTATGAACACACCTGCGTACCTCATGTACTTAAGTACGCGGCTACCCGTTGAAAAAATTCTGATAATAGAAAAAAGTCGGCTCATAGTAAGATTCAAAATTTTCTGCGTGTTTTGTGCAAAAAAAAAAGTAAAAAAGTTTTTGAGAGGAATAGGTCGGCTACCCGTTGAAAAAATCCTACTTATTTGCGGCAATCCGTTATTTTGAGCAGCAAAAATTCAAAGTGCATACTTGGCACAGGTATGCTTATGAATATTTGATGAAATGGGTTTGTATTCCCTTTTTCCATTCCTTCTCATATTCATGAATGATCTTCCAGTGGGTTCCCGAGATTGCCCATCACTGTTCACGCACTCCTTTCCTCCTTGTGGGCACACAGGTACATTTTATTCTTATTCTTATTTATTTATCAGCAAATATATATTTTAAAATATAATACGTGAACTGTAACAATGTTCACGTTCTTCATATATAATGTCAAACACAGATCATTGTTATTTCTTAAACTTGAATATTTTTGTCATGATAAATGTGATTGATTATCTTCTGATTCGATGATCTCTCTATCTTTAGGTTGATCTGCGAGACGATCCTTCGATGATTGAGAAATTGGCTAAGAATAAGCAGAAGCCTATTTCATCTGATGTGGGAGAGAAATTGGCCAAGGAATTGAAGGCAGTCAAGTATGTCGAGTGCTCTGCCCTCACTCAGGTATCACCCTTTTTTTGTTTTGAATCTGATAATTTTATGGTATATACCTTAAAGGAACTTAAACTGAGTGAATGAAAAAAAAATCATTAATTGAATCAAATGATGGTCGCTATTGAATTTGTTTGATACATTTTCGTTGTTGAAAATTAAACTGAAGGCAATTTCCATAGGATTTATGAAAGTCAATGATCTGTAGAAAGTCAATGAATGATTTGAACTTTCATTCGAGTATACTCGAGTGAAAGTTCAATGTGTATCGTAGTGTGTGAGAATGAAATTGGAAGAGTGAATTATCTTCTCCCCATATACTAATGATTTGTTCTTTGAGAAAGGACTGAAGAATGTGTTCGATGAGGCAATTCTCGCTGCACTTGAACCACCCCAGCAAGAGAAGAAGAGAAAGTGTGTCATCCTGTAAGCTGCTGATGATTGTTCATATATCGATTGAACCTCTCCCACCTAGTCTCTCCCCTCCTTTCCCTCCACCCTTCCACTGTATACTCCAGTTGGCTTATTAGCAACAACATTCACACGTCCCATACCCAATTCAATTCCATTTTCTACTTGACAGCCCTCTTTCCATTTTGATTTCCATTTGTTCGATAGACTCGTTTCCTTCCAATTCTTCTCACAATACATACACTTCTTCTATCCACAGTCTTACCAAACGACACACTCCCCCATTTTGAATTAGCACTCTGTCCTACCTACTCTACTCCCCGTGTCTCTACCGTATCCCTCTCCTTCCTATCCTATCTTACCGTAATTTGCCTTCACTCGTTTCGTGTCGCACATCTAATGGAATACAGTTAATCGATCGATTGTACCGTATCCTTGAGCTAAACGCCTTGGTTATTCGTCTCTACAGTTACTAAGTGTACTATGTTTCCGATAGGGATGCCTTATACAGTGCATTTCTCATTTTGATACCTTTCTCGTCAGATATTTTCGAGTTTGTAAAATGAGGAAGTCTCTTATTAATTGTTATCCCTTGACTAATTGTAAGATGTCTTGATCCATTCAATCGATGCACCTTCTAACTTATCGTAGTATGTGTTATTTGAGTGTTGCATACTTGTTCTTCCCTTCTCCTCATCGTGTTCCATCCCCTTCTTTCCTTAGGCTCCGCCCCTTCTCCCACACTTCTCTCATTTTGTTATATACAATTTTTAATCTTATTTGTGTGCGAGTGATCGTTGTCTACTCGTTGTAATAATAGACTCCTCCCTTTTCGACTGTTTCAATCTATCCAATCGACAACTGAATAGTTTCCCCTTGTGGAATGAATGAGAGTATTCATTATCTTCCTTCTTTGATCTACCCCCTCAAAGATCGAATGAATTGAAGATAAACTTACTATCTTCTTCTCACTTTGCTCATTGCCTCACTTCTCTTTCTCGCTCCCAACTAAATAAAGCTGGTTTGATTGAGTGATCTTTGATCTATGGGAGGGCAGTTGAAAGTGTGCTGTGATCGCCGTGTATCTCTTATCAATTGAATGGGAAAGGGGAAGAAGGGGATTGATCAGATCATTCTAGAAGAGAAACTGTCGATAGTGCGACATGGCTAGCAAGGTGGGTTCACGTTCATTCTTACGTTAATTGTACTAGTCAATATTACTCAAGTGAACATGCAATATTATTATTAGTTGCGAATGAATAAATTTGATATTTTATTGTGTTTGTTACGGTACCTTACTCTACAGGTGAAGGTAGGAATTATCGGAGGAACGGGTCTAGAGGATCCTCAGATATTGGAGAATGCTAGACTTATCGATAATGTGGATACTCCCTATGGAAAGATTAGTGATAAAATGCTCGAAGGTGAGTACTGGAAACGGGTGAAATGAAAGATGGGGGGGGGGGGAACATATTGCACCCGGGATACACGTTCTATTCTTCTCTGGTTGAGGTTCAATCCATGGTGTTCCATGTGTTATTCTCTCTCGTCATGGTCGTGCTCATGATATCAATCCTTCTAATGTCAATTATCGTGCCAATCTATGGGCACTTGCTGATCAGGGTGAGATACGGTAATCGATAAAGAAAGAGTACGGTATCAATTGAAGGAGTTACCGTAATCATTGCATCGACTGCTTGCGGAAGTCTGCAAGAGAATGTAAAACCGGGAGATCTTCTCTTCCCCGATTCAGTCTACGATAGGTAAGGAGTACGGTAGAGGCAGAAGAGAAAGAGTATATTCTATACTGAAGAACTATGATGAAGTTGTATCTCTCAGAACCTTTGGTCGTAAGATCACATTCTTCGATGGTGAAGATGGTCATCAACCGGGAGTCTGCCATATTCCCATGCATCCTCTTTATCATGAACCACTCAGACAGGTACAATTATTTAATTCTATTTATTTAAAAAATCATTTCATACACATAATGTTCTATTTGTAGATTCTTATCTCGACTGCGAAATCTCTCCAGTCTTCGATGCCTGATCTGACACTTCACGAAGATGGATTCGGAGTATGCATCGAAGGTATTATCACACTAATATTCTTGCATGTCAATGGTGAGCTTTTCGACCCGGCCAGGGCCCCCCAGCTTAGGCTTCCGAGGAGATCCAGGGCCCCCAGCTTAGGCTTCCGAGGAGATCCGGGGTCCCC
>LS486987.1:421142-457172 GCA_900490705.1 Pristionchus arcanus | reverse complement strand
GGGGGGGGGGAGAGAATGAAGGAGGGAGGGAGGCGAGGGGCTTTTATAGGCGAGTAGAGGAGGAGGAGGACAATAGAGAGCGAGAGAGTGTGGGATTAGAGAGAGAGAGAGAGAGTTACAATGAAAATTGAATTATTCGGAGGAGAAGAATGATAGGGGATTAAGGAAATGAGTTAGAAGATGGGAGAAGAAGTCGCTCTAGCTTTTCGGCTAGCTTTTTCCTGCTGTGAAAAAAGCTAGCCGAAAACTACCTGGATTTTGAAATCATGATTTCGAGATTTCCGTTAACAAACCTACGATTCGCAAACACACCTGGCTTTCATAGAATTAGTCGGTTTCCAAGGTATTTCTGAAGGACTTTTCAAGTATGCTTGAGACGGGCGCGAATCGACGAATTTTTTTAAAACGAAATTGCACTTGGCCAAGCAGCAAGACATAAAGCTAGGAGATTATGGGCTGAGAAGCGTGACATGTACTTACACATCGTTTACACTTATTATTGTGTATTGAATTTTGATGATTCCATATCAGGTCCTCGTTTCTCAACTCGTGCCGAATCTCGAGTATTCCGTTCATGGGGTGCTGCCATCGTTAATATGACCATGATCCCTGAGGGTCCTCTTGCCAAGGTACAGTACACTAATGATTACGGTGGAAAGTATATGGAACGTCTCAGGAACTAGGTATTCCCTATGCTCCCGTTGCACTCATCACTGATTACGATTGCTGGAAGGATGATGCAGAGCATGTAAGTGAGAATGAGATAGATAAAGGGGGAAGATATCTCATATTCCATCTCATATTTGTAAAAGAGAGAAGTACGTCTAATTATTCTTGATCGGAGACTGCATTCATTCCCCTTTCACATCAGTCATTTCCCTCTTGCAGGTCTCAGTTGAATTGGTCTCTGCTACTCTTCGTGCGAATGCAGACAAAGCTAAGAGATTGTTCATTGAAGCAATCAAGGAAATTGCCAAGAAGGATTGGACTGAGGAAGTGAAGGAATTGAAGGTGAGGGGAGGAAAGAATGATAGTGCATCAAAGGAATCAATCCCTGAGAAGAGGTTGAATGTAGACAGGCTATCGATTGTTTACTAGATTTATGTTCTTGGAATTTAATTGGATTAGAATTCCAATAGAGTTCCACTATCTCTTCATTCCTCACACTCTCTCGTAAACAGAGCAGTCAAAACGCTTTGTTCTTCTTATTGGAATTTCGGAATTAATTGCAACAAGAGAACTCTATTGTTTAGTAATTTAATTGATGACCATCAGAGATACAAAACACGACTGATCTTTGATCTCTTCAGGCTTCCATTCGTGCTTCAGTTATGCTCCCTTCCGAAGTGAAGATCAAGCATTTGGAGGCGGGAGATCAATGAAGATTATTGATCAATTGAGTAGTGGGTAGACATTCCTCTTGTTGCACTTTACCCGTTATTGTTGTGTATTACTATGTTGAAACATTCCATGTTGAGATAAACGTTGTGCATGTATATACTGCATATCATTGCTCGTCTGAATAGATCACATTTATTATCGGCAAGAATGGTGAGATTACATTAGTTGCGAGTCATGGGGATAGTGCAATGAGAGATGAGAAATCACCCGTAAAGTGGTGTGCGCATTAGTAAACGTCGAATGAGAAATACAGTAAGAAAATGATTGATTGAGTTTAGCTAGACATGTTTCAGATCGTAATCCGTGACAAGACTGGAGATGGAATGAGAAGAAAAGAGGAAAGGGAGGAGATGAGAGAATAGATCACTTCTTCTCTTTTGTGAATCGTTTCATTACTTTCTTCACATTGTTCAGATAGTGTTGTTTAGTATGAGGATGAACGGGAATATCGAAGATTACCTTCAATTGAAAAGAGAATAACTTCTGAATCATTAAATAGATACACACGGGTTCATTGGCCAATTGGAGATTCTCATCGCATAGTGAACAATTGATGAACTTTGTGTATCCATCCGAAGTGCAGCCATAACCTAAAAATGAATTAGAATTACTATGAGAATGAAAACAAGAAAAAAATCAAAATGCGTTTATAATTTTTTTTATAAAATGTCTCACATGTCAGATTTATGGATTCTCAATGTGTAGTGAAAATGGTGGAGATAATTCAAGAAAATATACTTACCTTCATGGATGTGACTGAATACGTGATACTTCGGTTTGATTCTCTTCGTCACTGAATTAAGTAGTTCCACACATCCCACTCTCTGACCATTCTTCAATGTATCTCCGTGACCTTAAAGAATGCGAGTCTTTTCCCATTTAGTCTTTCGTCGCATCTTGCTTATCCTCGACAGAGAAAAAGTCTATTATATAAAACAATCCAAAAGTTATGAAATTTGCTAGAGAAATTGCTAAATTGTCAATGCAGATGAGTAATAGTCGATTCTTAGAAAATGACACACCCAATGGAGGAGTATGAGTAATGAGTACATCGACTCCCGATGGAATCTGATTCCATTTATCGAGCAGATTTGTACCACGAGGTAGATTGAATGCCCAATTATCGATTTTTGGCTGCCTGAAACGGATTTTTATTGTGAAGAGAAGGACGAATTTTGGATAAAGAAACATACCAAGGTGTTCCGTAGATTGTGATTCCAAATAATTCGATGAGAGAATCCTAAATTGGTTGATCTTTGAAATTGAAGGAGGTTTAAATTACCTGTAGATAGATTGCATTGGTAATCAGTGGTTTGGGAGTGCTCAGTTTATTGGAGGCGACAGAGGCGACGAGTGCTTGTTTCAGTGCTATTTCCTTCGGATCAGTCACGTTGTCTGAGAGATCAAAGATCAACTCTGATTAGGAAGAAGAATCTCACTATTCGTCTTGAGGAATTGTTCATCGAAAGTGCATTCGTGATTGCCAGCAATTATCACTTTATACGCGTGCTTCTGTTGACCTGAAATTGATGATTCCATTGACGATCAAAGATGGGAGCAACCATACCCAGCCATGTATTGAATGCTTTCACTTCCTTCGGAAGACCACATGTAGTGAAATCACCAGAGATAACGAGAATGTCGCCTGCCAATTCAAAGTATATTCGCTAATTATTTTGCAGATGCCTCTAGTACATAGATGAGTGTGAGCATACCTTGAGGAACTTCCCTTGGGAATTCTCCATGAGTGCATCCAAGACAGACGAATCGAACTGCTTCCGCCTTCACTGGAGTATCACGTTTCATCTGATGATAGATAATCAGTTCATTTTCTCCGTTATGTCATGAATTTGAATCCCTCTATCTAGATCGATTGTTGTCAGTTCAATTCCCTCGTATTCCATCCCTCCCATTCAATCTCATCTCCATTGGTTGTGACAGGAGTGCTCAATCTAAGGGAACGAAGCAGGCAAAACATTAGATGAGAAGAGAAGAGAAGATAGGACACCAACTGACTAGCCAAGATGAAGAAGAGACGAGATCTATGGAGAACATTTGACATCGAAGGGTAAAGGAGCAATAAGTGAATGAAGAGAGACAGAGAGACAGATATCTAGGTTCTACCCATAGAAAGAAGATGGTATATTACCTGAATAACCTTCTTGACAGGTCTCTTTGCCTTGAGCATTTCCCATGCAACTGTCGGATCTGTCGTGTACTGATGAGGTTGAATCTGCAATTAGTGGATGATTTAGAGATAATCCATTTCTTCAGTGGTTACTGTAAGTACACAATTATTATTATCATGCTGGAATAAGTTGATAACACACATTAGCTTCTCTTCTATCGATGGCAGATATGGAAGGGGCCATTCCAATAGATTTCCTTCTATTCTCAAGGATATTTTCTGCAGATAGACGTCTTCCAGAAGGGACGACACTCTTTCTCTTCTCTCGAACGGCATCTTTGATCGTTGTCGCACCGAAGTAATTACGATTTGTTAGCATTCTGAAAGAAGGGACAGAGATGGAGAAGAATGAAGAGAAGATCAGAAAGGTACGAAGGAATATTCGAAAATAGACTAGACGAGATGAGGAGGGAAGGGATTCAACTGTTGTTGTTGAATAAGAAGGTGTGAGATGGGAAGAAACATGGTGATGGAATAGAGATTGAGATAGAAAGAATATAGCAGTTGTTGCGTGAGATTGAAGAGAATTTATAAGAGAGAAATTGAGATGGATTAGAAGAAATGAAGAGACGAAGAAGAATGAAGAACAGACAAAGTGAATGAAATATTAATTAGAATTAGATTTCCAATCAGACGGGTAAACAGGATTGTGAACGTTCTAGAGTGTGGAATGTATGGAATATAATGAATCTGATAAAGAGAAGGGATTGAGGAGGGATTCGAAAGAGCGCGTGGGAATTTGATGAGGAAGAACTATGAGGACTAGTTGAACAAGTGAATGAAAGAGTGATGGTAAGGCGAGATGGAAAGATGATATTACGACTGAAGGATTCGAAGAACTTCACGTCTGTTCAGTCACGCAAACGATTTGATATTCCGAAGAAGTTGAATCTATCTTTGATGTGCTAGTGAGTGTAGTGATCCTCTTGATGAGTAGGGAATGCTATTGAACATGAGAGAGAAGAGAGAGAGAGAGAGCTGAAGAAAAAGAGGGAGAAGAAAAGAGATGAGATTGATAGGGATTGCAGAAGAGAATCAGATGACTGAAGGAGAAGAGAGAGATACATTGAGAGATACTGTACTCATTCTGAAGTGAATCAGAATGGTTAGTATAAAGGAGAGTCTGTGGATGTCGTGAGAGAGCAATTGACGTCGGATGAAAAGACTCGTCGGGTATTTAAACGGTGATTAGGAAGAAGACTAAGAGGGTAATAAGGAAGAGAGAAAGGACCACGAGAAGGAAGGATACCCAATGGGAAGGAGAAGGGGAAGTCGATAGTGCCTCGAGAAGAGAAAATGTGTCGATTCGTGCAAAGGAAGAATGATGATGGACGGAAGTGAGTTTGAAGATCAGCAAGATATTGCAAGGATGAATGAATAGAGTTAGGTCGAAGAGGAGGAGAAGGGAGGTTACGTGTCGGAGATAGTGAGTTATCAACAACAACACTTCATTAATCAATCAGACACTCCCACTCATTCCAATCAATAGACGAGATATCGTACCATTGAACATAATCCTTCCATTTGAATTGTTCCTCTTCTTCCTTTCGTTGAATTTGATCGATCAAGTGAAATGGAAGTTCGACTGGGAGGCACAAATTCACTGAGACCACAAAGTGATCCATTTCTCTTTATGACATACCGTTTATTTCCCATCGAAGGTTGTCTACCGAAGGATGAAGAGGGAGATTCTTCAAGGATTCCATTACGAACGATACTGTGAATATCTGGAATGATCCCTTCCATTGTATCAATGATTCATTCATTCCTAAGTGTCACTACTTTTCTTCCATTTGCCCTTTCTTCAATCAAATTCTCGTACTCTTCGAAGGGTTAGAAGAGGCCATCAGATCATCTCCCTTCTCTCTCTCTCGCTCCTTTCTCTCCTTTCTTCACGTGATTCAATACTCGTTTCCGGTTCAAGAGAGATTTATTGGTCTTCCTCAGGGGGAGAAACAGCTAGGATAAGAAGTGTGATAGAGAGAGAGAGAGAGAGAGAGAGAGAGAGATAGGAGAGAAAGAAGGGGTCGAGAAGGATTTACTCTATGATCCCTCCTTCAGAAGACCATTAGTGAGGGGGTCCGATGGATACAAAGAATATGATGTTTTCATCTCATTTTCTCATTCGACACAAACACGAGTGGAAGTGAATGGAATAAGATTGATATCCGTGTGTAATCGGTCCCTCTCTTCTTATCATGAGAAATGGATCAACTGGAGGATAAACATCTCACGAGACTGAACTGAGACAGAGAGAGATACTCACCTTCAGAATCAGAAGGGAAGGAGAGATTGGAAGTGGCCGATCCACGTCGTTGAGTTAGATATTGCTGAAATGAATGGAGTAAGAGAGGGAATAAGAAGAGGACCAACCGAATAGAGAATCATCTTGGTGTCTTCTCCCAACTAATAATCTATCTACTTATCCATCTCCCTTTCTCTCTCTCTCTTTCTCTATCCATCATCCCCTTGCAGAGAAGAATGAACAAATGTCCGTGTCAGTCACTAACTCATCAATGAACACTTTTTCACTCTATTCCAACAGAAATAGATTATCATCAGAGGGCACAAAGGTTCAGAGTTATATCATTTGCACCTTTATAGCCACTAGGGAATTGTTTTATGAGAAGGTGTATGATAGATGGTAAGAATTACCGGGGATGGCATTGAATCCCTTCGTACCTCCTCTGCAATTCTTGGGAAAGAAGAAGATCCTCCCTCTCCTCCTCCATGACCAGAAGGCCAATATGGTTGACCAACTGGATTACTCATCGAACTACTGAAAAAGGAAGAGCATCAATGATATTCATACACCCCCTAATTCTTCACTCTGAAAGTAGAGGCTTCTGAATGCGACTTGTCCCTATCTCACCGTTTGATGCTCATTTTGAGCATCGCTGGAGACAACATCTCGAATTCAATATCAGTGAGACCGAAGGTTACTGTAATCAATTGTTTATCGATTGACAATCATCCATCGATACCTCTTTTAGCTGGACTACTAGATCGACGAGGTGAGGAATAATCTGGTTGATGATAGACAGAAGCACGGATAGGAGTAGGAGACTGGAAGAATAGTTAGTTATCGATTGAGAAGAGTGGGATACTGTACCTGGAAGGAAACTCTTCGATGAAGAATAGTCTTACGTGATGCTCTTTCCTCTATTTGGGAAGGAGTAAGAGAAGGTTCTTCACTCGACGATCTCTTTCGTCGATGGGATGAATGATGAGAAGATGGATGAAGAATCCTGAGGGAAGATAGAGATGGATCAAGCATAGAATGGATGAGAGGGAGAGATATTCATTGAGTACGATGAGGACTGAAAGGGTAGATGGAGTAATGAAGAACTGAGAGAAGATAGAGAATATCAACAAAGTGAGGGAGGCAGTCTTTGTTTTCCCATTGAGACAAGAGAGAGTTCTCTTGAGAGGAGGGACCTATTATCACTATTTGTTTTGATCCATTCGAATGAGGAGGACGAAAGTTCATTCCATCACACAGAATAACAGAAAAGTACCAGATGATGATAGGATTGTGAAGGGAGGGAATGGATAAGACTGGGAGGATACTCGAGTTGAACTGATTTTGAGTCGGAGATATCGATGGAATGCATTCTTTGAAGAGTCATCAATTATCTGTTTTGAAGGTGATAGAATGAGAGATAATGCTGTGATACGCGTGGGAGAAACCCTATTCTTATAGGATAATAGAATTTCACAATTCCCGTTCTTGAAAGCCGGATTCTTATTATTTCCAATCTCAAAAGATCATCTCAAATTACTTATTTGGAGAAAACAACAATAGAATAGACCGTGAAAATAGAACGGTACGCTGAAGCAGTATTCGGGGAATGCGATATCGTAAAGTGAAGAGTATCTATCTATTATTTGTGTCTACTCCAACTACTGGATGATCCACAATACTTTTCTCTCTACTCTCTTTCTTCTAAGTGATCTCTCATTGATGGATGATGAAAGGGAAGGAATGAATGGATGATTGAGATTCTTGTATCGAGATAATACTTCCTTCTTCCATTAATCAATGTGAACATCCCCAGCATCATTACGAGTTGGAATACAATATAAAACCAACTATCTACTATCATTCTAACAAGAGTTAAATACTATGTATCGTACATCGCTCCCATAACCGAACAAACGGCCTTTTCTACCTTTTTTGCCTTTTTTTCCTTTGGGCGAATTCGCACTGAATATTCTTGTTTTTTGTTTCATATTTTTTGTCCACCCCGATAAGTGGACGAATACAAAAATTGGCCGGTGATATATTATTTTAAATGGGGTGAACAATTACAGCCGTAGTACACAAAAAGTACAGAAAATAAGTGATGACATTGTGATTACGGTAGAGCCGTATTTTCATTGAAAATAGAGACAACGGCTCTCGTGTTTCACCCATTTAAAATAATATTTCACCGGCCAATTTTTGTATTCGTCCACTTATCGGGGTGGACAAAAAATATGAAACAAAAAACAAGAATATTCAGTGCGAATTCGCCTAAAGGAAAAAAAGGCAAAAAAGGTATAAAAGGCCGTTTGTTCGGTTTTGGGAGCGATGTACGATACATAAAAAAGCATCCAATCACAGTGTTCTCATAAAATAAAAAAAAGTTGAGGATACAGATAGAAAAGAGTGCAAATTGCTACAAATCAGATAGAACGATACTAATTCTTTCAACAAAATAAAACTTCGTAGATAAAAGATGAGAGATCAAAAGGAAAGTGATTCGAGACAAATTGAAGTTTACCACTCGAATTGTTTTGAGTGCGTTTCGTTATGCGAGGGAGAGAAGGGAGGAATGAGTGATCGTCTATCCATCCGTTCATTCCTTCCTCCACCCACATCATCAAGTGACGAACGGAAGAGGAGATCATATTCCAATCTTTGATTTCCTATTATCTATGATCTTCACACGTGTAACTCATTTCCAACGAGGTATTACGAGATTCAGGAGGAAAAGGATTGTTCAAAGACAGTGAAAGAAAGAAGGGAATCTACAGAGGTCACTCGACTATTGGAGGATAATGAGAAGAGAACAAAGATTTAGAAGTGCAGAGTCAGTTTGAATTTTCTTTTCTGCGAGAGTCCCCCTCCTCCACGTGTTCCATTCGATGCACTGTGAGAACAAACGAATTCAATACCATACATGTTTATTCAACTCGATCCATTCAAGGATTGTACTCAATGGGGAGATTCTTTCTACGGACCATTCCATCTCCCTGGAACCATTCACGACGGAACTGCTTTGCGGCTCCATCGGGAGTATTGGTCCATTCGATGGTCACACGATCGTTGTTAGTGTCCTGAAAAGAAGAAGGATCAGATTCGTAATCACGGTAATGGACAGCTTATCCATGGAGGTAGACACTGTAGGGACTGATACCGTACCTTAGGGTTGTCTATTCAATACCGAGATCAATAGTATTGCATGCCCTTCCCTCCCTGACTCCGCCCCTGCAATACTCTCGCAAAGAGAGGGAGAGATGGGAAGAGGGTGCAATACTCTCGCACTCTTGCAATAGTATTGCATCCCCTTCCCATCTCCCCTCCTCTCGCCTCCAAGAGAGGAAGAGGGTGCGGGAGTATTGCAGTTTTGCAATACTATTGCAAGAGTGCGAGAGTATTGCACCCTCTTCCCATCTCTCCCTCTCCCTTGCGAGAGTATTGCAGGGGCGAAGTCAGGGAGGGAAGGGCATGCAATACTATTGGTATTGGACTTGCAACCCTACCGTACCTCCTGTCCGTAGGCGAAAGCGTCGCAAGAGACGGCAATCAGAGCATTCTCCTTGGGATCAAGAACTCCGGCAGCGGGATCCACTCCAAGTCTCTTCATGTTCGTCGTCTTGAACGCCCATCCAATACGGCGAGCGGACGAGTTGGTCACCTAGAAAGAGTACAGTAAGAAAAGATTGCAAGGGGAATATTCATGTCCTAGGACTGTGGGATCCTAGGGATATCGTACCTTGATGTGGTAGGTGTGCTTGTCATCGTAGGGGGCATTGAAAACGATCTTGGTGCCAGGCTGGGTGGCGATATCTCCGGGAGGAACGGACTGGGCCATGTCGACGACTTGGTGTGATTAGGGTTGGCAATTTGATTCTTCGATGATTCTGAGAATCAATTGATTCTTCTCATTCCTCGCCGAATGATTCTCAGAATCGGTTGATTCTTCGCATCATAACTCGGCTCAAAATGCACCAAATGATCCCAAATTTTGAGACAACATTTGTTAGTAGGTATACGTTACATATTCCAAATTTCATAAAGATAGAATGATTTTCATTTTTCCGTTGAATATCTCTTGCTAATGATTGGGAATGGGCCAGGCAAGCCAATGTAAAGAACCCTAAAAAGATCCAACGGTTAAATTTACAATTCTCATCGATCAGACGAGTTTTTTCGCGATCTTCAAAAGCGAAGAATCATTTGATTCTTCGTTCATTTCTCGAGAGAATCATTTGATTCTTCGAAAAGAGGAGAGAGCGGGGATAGAGAATCATTCCGCTCTTCACCTTGCGAGGGGGAGCGGTCTTTTGGGAATCAAAATGCCATCCCTAGGTGTGATCCATCGACCGATCATCGATCATACCAATAAAGTTGATGCAAAATGAAAGATTGAGTTATTTGAATGGATGGAAATTGTGAAATTGAATGCAAAATGGAAATGAATAGAGTACGAACGAACAGTGCGAATGAATAAATGGAAATGAACAATTGGTTAATCCGAAGAATTAAAAAAATAATGAAATTGACTACAGTCGCGATTGAAGATTCCGATTTGTGGAAGTCAGCAGCTGTTCAACACAAATGTCGTCGTCTCTCTCGTCTCTACTTGTTTCCATAGTTCCATTCATCTTCTATTTGAGCATTCTCCCTTAGTCACGTCGATCATAGGGGAGACTAGTGAGGGAGTCTCCCCTCTCTCCCCTCCCCTTCATCTCTCCCTCTAGGGCGTTTCCCCTCGTATCAGTCTCGTCTTCACTGATATCAATCACTTTCTGACCGCATGCGAGATGAAAGCACACTCAAAAAGGAACGATATTCAGGTAGTATTGGTAGTTAATCCTATTTCTTCAGAAAATCATCTATTCCACGAACAACTCTTTTCTATTGAGGGTCTTCGAGCGATTGCTATTTTCTCGGTTCTTCTATTTCATCTCAAACCTAAATTATTCCAAAATGGTTTTCTAGGAGTTGACATGTACGTATTTTTATGAATTCGAATACAAAAGTGGAATTAAATCTCAGATTTTTCGTTCTTTCCGGCTATTTAATGTCATGGATTCTATCACGGGAATCTGTCATTTCCGGTTCAGTTATTTTCAATTTCTATGTTCGTCGATTCAAGAGAATTGTTCCTCTTTATGCCCTCTTGTTGATTATTCTCACTGTGAGTAAGTCCAATGATCATTTTTCGATCAGTTTCATCTTCCAGTTGATAACTCCTCTCATCTTCATTCCTACTGATATTCCTCATTTTGAGACTGATCTGAAATGGGCACTTCCGTTTGCAGAAAACATGCAGAATGTACTGAAGAAGTATGATTATTGGGAACAGGTTGACATTCATACATTTATATACCTAGTTTCGTATTCAAAGGTGTTCAATTCTCCACTCCTTCTTCATGCCTGGTCTCTCGGAGTAGAAATTCAATATTATTTAATCGTTCCATTTATCATGATCATCCATCGAAGTTGTGGTACACACAAGATGAAGATGGCATGGATAATTACCCTTATTGGAGGTATGAAATTGCTTACATTTTTGAATATTGATTATCCTTGAGGTTCTTTTCTTCTTCATATTTCTACGTCTTCAACTGTTTCATTCGGATTCCTTTTTGCTCGAGTTTGGCAATTCCTTTTCGGAACGATTTTCTTTGAATTGGAAATTCAATCGAATGAAGAAGTGAAAGAATCGAATGATCTTGAGAAGTTATTGGACGTGAGTGAAGGAGAGGAGAAAGAAGGTGAGAATGAGTGATTCATTAACTCAAATATGTCAATTCAGAAGAAGAAGAAAGAAGAGTTGAGAAGATTCCATTTTTCGCTGTTCTCTCCATTCCTATCACTTTCATTCTCGTAGCAGTGGCAATTTCCCCATCACTTTTCGGAGGAGTTATTGATAGACAATTAGTGAGATGTGATTCGATTTGTAATTCTTTACTATCACTTGTAGGTTACCTTTCTAACGGGAGTTCTTCTTCTCATTGGAAGCCATTCACAGAATTTTCTACTAGCGAATCGGTAAGAACCATTTAGTGATAACGAATTATTTCGTTCGCAGAGTTTTCGTCTACATTGGAGATCTCTCTTATTTGGTATATCTTTCCCACTGGCCCGTGATCATTCTATACAAGTACCACTATGATATTAGTGATCTACCAATCAAAGGTTATATTCAGTGACTGAATATTAATATTAACATGAATATTTATTTACAGATTGTATCATCTGTCTTCTTCTTTCCTTCTCCATTTCAATTACTCTTCATTATTCATTCGAACAATTCTTCATTACTTCATCTACTCGATCTGCTTCTATTTTTGTATTCATGACCTATTCAATAATTCTAATTCTTCTCTTTACTAACTCACTTCAGCATATCTCTGAAGCAGCCTCAAAGTGTGAGTTTCAGAAACTAACCAAACTTTCATCGCATTTTTACAGTGAAGATTCTGGTTGAAGTGAAGGGTAACAACTCTATCGTCATTCCATGTAAGAATTGTGTAATAGATACCCACGATAAATATTTTCATTATTTCTAGCAGAAAAAACTATCAGAGAGGCTATAGCTTGGAATGCCCGTGAGAATAAAATCGTCTACTTCAATCCATACCCTGGAAAATTGCGCGATTTCGAGGCTGAAACGTGAACATTGTCCCCATAATTCGTAAAAAATCATTGAACTTTCAGATGGACAAATTTTACGCAAGAACCAGATCTACGAGGACTATGGGTGAGTGAGTCACATCAAATTTCATAAAAATTTCCCATATTTATAGAAAGGAAATGGAACAGCGAAAGTTCTGCTTATCGGAAATTCATGGGGATACAGAGCGTATCCTGTTCTTCTCAAATTATTCAATCAACGATTCGATACTTTCCGACTCTTCACAAGAAGCGGTTCGACTAATTTTGAATAATAAGTTAGACTTTGATCTCTTCAGCAGCAGTCATTCTCGGATATGATAAGAAGCCAGATTATTCAGCTGCCTATCGAATCGTCCTTGAGAAATATCAACCTGATATCACTTTTATCATATGCAGGTTTTTTTTTGTGCACCTTCAATAGCACATCATAATTTCAGTGATTCTGGAGGGAAGATGGTATCTCCCGTTCGTGGAAATCTTTCAGATGATGAAGTGATGAAGAATGCCCAATGGAGTATGGATATTATAAGGTGAGCACACATGATAGAGAAACTATCTAATTTCAAAATTGAATGTATGCAGAAACAACTCCGGGATGGTGGTTCTTGATTATCAGTACATGGTTCCAAGATTGGAAGAGGCGCCTGCATACACAATCCAAAAGAGACTTCTCAAGAGGAACTTTGATTTCTCTGATCTAAAAAGATCTTACGAGGTTTGAATAATTGTATAGTTGAATAGTCAATTCGATTATCTTCTTTTCAGGGTTACGAAGAGATTCACAAGTACGAAATAATGCGAAGCGATGCTCTAATTGGAGAAAATCTAGTGAAGAACAGAGTTGAGAGGCCGTTTTGCGAGGAAAAGAACGTTTGCTATTTGTAAGATTCTTTTTTTAAAATTTCTTCAGGAAAATTTTGCGCTTTGCAGTTACAATCGAGCAAACCTTCATTCCTACTTTGGGGATTTATCTCATCTTTCGAGTGAAGGACTCAAGTAAGGTTCAGATAAATAACAAATTGTAATCTGCCAATTTGCAGGTTATTCGAGCCGGGTTATGCGAAGATAATTGAAGAATTTCTCAAGAAATGAATATCACATGAAAATCTCAGATGTATGCAGAAAATACGGTTTTATGAACGCGCTCTTACGAGTATGACGCGAACAACATGACATTTGGAAAAATGAATGAATGTATTTATATAAATGACACGTTGTGACGTTCGTACGCGTTCTAATATTTTTCTATCTATGATTCTTTTCTCTTACATCGCTCTCTTTTCCTCTATAGCTGAACATGCGTTTATATCATCACAAATCGTTCTTCACTAAGCCATTTCATGGTGGTTGAACAACAAAGTTGTTCCGTTCCTATTGAGTGCTATCGGGAATAACACTCGAATACAAACACTCCCAATTCATAAATAAATCCTCTCTTGTTGACAAGTTGTGCTAGATTAATTTTATCAGTGTGTACAATGGAATTCTACATAGAGTAGAAGAGAGATCAAAGATCAAAATCTTAGAAAGGAGTAACGGGTCTCTTGTCGATCCATTCCTTCAGTTTGGGGAGGGAAGTCGTCTTCTTTCTGATTTCATTGACAAGAGGGAAGGCAGAGATTGCATTGGGAATATGTCCCTCGAGAACTCCAATGTGATCAGAAATGACCAGATCGATCCAAGTAAGGGAATTACCCACGAAATGTCCATTCGATCCATTGTCCTGCAATTATTCATTAGTCATGCATTCATTTGTATTCTGGACATAATTCATTTCCTTACCTTAGCTCTCTTCTCAAGGAGGGAATAGAACTTGTGAATGGCAGGTTCAGCAACTTCCTTCTTCAATTGTTCTTTGTCTCCCTCTGCGAATCCATAGGCGACAACGAGGAATCCTCTAATCTCATTGAGATAATCTTTATATTGATCAGCCAGAGCATCAACCCATGCCGCCTCGAAGGGAGTCTTACCAGCGAATCCTGCAGAAGAGAAGAGATCAAGAATGAATTACTTTGAAGAGTTATTTACTCCCTCTCCCCTGCCGTTCCCTTCCCTTCACTATCTCCTCTCTCGATGCAAACACACGTGTGTCGCACGTTTGTGCGCACCAAAATATGAGGGTCAAAGAGTGAGAGGAAAGGGAGGCAAAGGGAACTGCAGAGATTGAGACCATCTAACTACATTCTCCCTAACAAATTGGTTTACTGCTCACTGAGAATCACTTTCGAATGATTGGTAATGGGAAATAATTCGTACCGAAGAGATTAGCGAGGTATCGGGCAATGGCGAAAGATTGAGGAAGAGGCTTTCCATCCACATACAGAACAGGCATCTGACCGAAGGGAGTAGCTGCAATGGATACGGTAGTCCATGGGGTCAGATGGATGGACAGACTTACTCTCTTTGTGCTTCGGCCATTCCTCCATCGTTACTCGATGATCCTCGAAGGGAGTTCCAGAGAGATGGAGCATTTGACGAGAGACCTGATAGAGATTACGGTATATGGATGAGAAGGGAATACGGTACCTCTCCGAGTCCACGACCAGGGAAGTATGATAGCTTGTAGGAAGGCATTGGAGAGATGAACGAGTGTGGAAGAAGGGACAACGTGCTCGGTTTATATAGGAGAGAGGAGGGAGGGAAGAAGATAGAAAGTAGAGAATAGAGGGAAGAAGGTAGAGACTACACAAGGGAGATTGGAGGGAGAAATTGGGAAGAGAAAAGGAAAAGATAGGTGAATATGAGAGAATTGAGAGATGGAAAGATATGAATGCCTCGGAACCCCTCTTGTTACTCTGATACGGTTCACTTGAGAGAAGGTTAAGATCATTGATGTGATGATTTAGTGATGATTTATCCGAATAGATGTTTACTTCTATTTTTCAAATTGGGCTAGAAGGAGATAGAAGGAGACAGAAAGAGACTAATCTGGTAGATGGCGTGAGAATGAAAGAGATAAAGGGTGCACGTTCATTCATGTTTCACCACTTTTATCTACCTATCTAGTTATTGATCTGGTTGATCTTGAAATGCTTTCCGGGTCAATTTGTGATGCACGAGAACGACTAAAACAAGAGAAAACTTGAAGTCGAATCTGAAATTGATCTTTGATCTCTGAAAGATTCTGGACAGTACATCTCTGAATACTATGAGAGTAACCCATGAAGTGATACTGCCATTCACTGCGTAACCAATCTTGAAGAGGGCATAGTACACTTCCAGAGAAAATAACTGGAAGTGAAAATATTATGAAGAGAAGTGATAAAGGTGTATCTAGATATCTACATCTCCATGATACAGTCCTGGCGATTCCCCCTGTGAAAACGGAGCGCTCCGGGTGACCCCGGGTGACCCCCACACGACGGTTACAAAATGGGGCGAACGGCTGGTTGGTTACAAAAGCGGTTTGAATTGGCGGTTTAAAATTAGCAGGCAATTCGCTGCGAGACCAAATGTTTCTTGGAACATGTGGTTTCCTAAAAGCCGGATGACAATTTGAAAAAAATGCAGCTCCAGTGTTGGCAATGTGGAAATGGGCTCGTCACGCATCGTACAGCCTTATAATCACAGTTTTTGTTGAAAATGCCTAAGTTTCACAGCTTGAACTATTTTATAAAACCAAAAATAGTTTTCGAAACTCTCCCATTGCTTGGCAAATTCGACCCCCTTGAGTCGAGTCCGACGGCAATCTGACCTAGCGAACACATTGATTTCCATCTCTTAGGTTGTTTTCCTGCTAAATTTGCAGTGCTTTCACTCCTAGACGGGGAAAAATTTTCCAGGAACGATGAAAATCGACGAAAATCGCCGATTTCGTCTTTTTATCGATATCGTACAGTCCTGGCGATTCCCCCTGTGAAAACGGAGCGCTCCGGGTGACCCCGGGTGACCCCCAGTGACCCCACGCTTCTTGCTCTTTCAATGATTTTTTAAAAGTCGCCAATTTGCTCCTATCGTGTTCAGCGTTCAATTCTGCATCGATCCATATAAAAAAATTAAAAATTAATTTCATTCGTAATAATTAAACTAATTTTCAAAAATCTGATGAATAAAACGATTCGTGCATCACAACAGTACACCTACTCTATTTAGAAAATAATTTTGCAGCGGCAGCTCATAAATAGCGTATGTGTACTGTTGTGATGCACGAATCGTTTTATTCATCAGATTTTTGAAAAATATTTTAATTATTAAAAATGAAATTAATTTTTTTATTTTTTATATGAAGCGATGCAGAATTGAACGCTGAACACGATAGGAGCAAATTGGCGACTTTTAAAAGATCATTGAAAGAGCAAGAAGCGTGGGGTCACTGGGGGTCACCCGGGGTCACCCGGAGCGCTCCGTTTTCACAGGGGGAATCGCCAGGACTGTATGCATGTCCATAGTATGAAGCAGCAGCCATGAAAATGATAAGAAACCATCCACCTCAAGTACTAATGATCACAAAGTTTTGGATGGATAAACAGACTAGAGCACATGAAAAGTGATGCAGCCGTCGTTCTAATAACTGCCTTCGTTATATCCTGTCATGGATAACTTCGTATAATATATACTTTATCTAGATTCCTATTATTCAGTCACTGACCTTATACTTTCTCGAATTTGCGACTATAACACAATATGCGATGAGAATTAAAATTTCAATGAAAGCTGCGATGGCAACAGGAGGAGCCTGAATAGATATCTCAGAAATCAGCCGCTTGAGTAAATTAATATTTTTGGATCTAATAAATCTAACCTGATACGAAATATTTGCTTCCGATGTAGTGAGAACAAATGAGAGTCCTCGAACACCAAAAGGAGATTTGACTACTACATAAGATCCACTGATTGGCCAAATTAGAGGAAGAGAAAGGAAAATGGAAAGGAACCAGCCAGTAAAATGGAGATATCGCATTCTTCGTGGAGTCCAGATCTCAATTATCGATTTATTGTAGATGATTTGAAGTATCTATAACCATCTGATGATTCATCGTGAAAAGTATTGCAGTTAGCCGATTGAAAGCAATGAGACAGTGAAAATAAACACTTAGAGTGCAGATAATTGAAGAATGGAAAATAACTATTTTCGAAAGCCATCCAGAATTAACCTGAATAAATGGAATGAGGATTGAAAGTCAATCCATGCAGAATCACTTCGTAAAAATCTCTAAAGATTCCGTATGTGGCTGGTTCAACAATGAGAATGCTGATTAGAGCAGATACAAAGTCGGCCATTACTGAAATTAGAAATGTATCCAACTTTTTTCACAGCTCCCTTCGTCCTATTTGATACTTAGAGACTAACAAATATGTGTGAGACATCTATAGAAGTCTGATTCCAATCCGACGAATGGCTTGTTTCTCGATAGAAGAATAGTGAGTATTCTCAATATGAGAGGAAAGGTAGTCACTAAGATGATATCAGCCGTAATCATGAGATATGGGTAAAATTCTTGGGACATATCACTGTTAAAAAAGTGAAGGCACTTGTCCTACTTATTCTGGATAAACGCTCAGAAATCTAGATTCATTAGTGAATCATTCAGTCCCGATTTCGTGCACTTTGAAGTAATGTGTGTGACGCTCTAGACTTATGGTTGTTTGATGTCAGAGACCGGAAGGCTCATATACCGAAAGAAAAATCAACAGTATCGTAAAACTACAGTACTATTATGCGAAAGATACTGTAAATACAGTAGCTCGTCAGAAAGATGACCGAATGAACTCGAACTGCAACGCATGGATCGATGCGTCGCGACGAACGAAATTCTCTCTTTTCATGTTTTCATATTAAAGATCATGTTTTAAATGATGTAATTGATAGGAAGTATTAGAATGGGTCCATTTTTTTCAAAAGTGAAATGAATAGAATTACTGCGTTTAGCAACATTTTACAGCTCACTTTTCTTTTTCATCGTATGATTATTTATGCTGTAATTTGAAATTTCTCTATTCAAATGTTAATAATTCACTGGATTAAGGTACCTGCTCACAATGCCTACCGTTGGCATTCAGAAACCTGACTTGGACAAGCATCTCGAACGAGTATACAGTCAGTTTTTCCCTCGAAAAGTTAGATGACCACTCACTAAATGATATATATGGTGTTGTTTCAGATCAAGAACAGTTCGAGGAGCTATGCTTCGATTATGGACTCGAGCTCGATGATATCGTTAGTTTTTTTTCCAATCAGTATGGTGCTTAGTGTTCACCTTGTCTATTTTGATATTGTTATTCGTGTTCGCTTGATTTAACGTGAGATTTCTTTGCAGACCTCTGAGAAACAGAGTGCGGAGAAGGAGAAGGGAGCTGCTGCTGCTGGAGAGAAACTATCCGATGTCGAGGTGAGTGAGATATTGACTGCATGATATTTGGAAGTGTCAACCTTTTCTCTAGGTATACAAGGTGGACATTCCTGCTAATCGTTATGATCTTCTCTGTGTGGAGGGACTCTCTCGAGCTATCAAGATCTTCCAAGGAAGGTGAGAGACTAACAATACATTACCAACAATGTTCTTGCTAAATGTTGTTCAATTGCGATTATTCAGAATGGAGCAGCCCGATTACAAAATTGTCCCACCTGCAAGCGGTAAACTGGAGAGAATTGTAGTGAAGCCACAGGTGGGTGGAGATTTCGTTTTCTTTAGAATGGCAGTTAAACTATTTAACAGGAACGAATTGGATAATATACCTTATACCATCGAAAATATACCATCGTATAATTATTAATGAAAATATTTACAGACGAAAGGAGTTCGGCCATTCGTAGTGGGAGCCATTCTGAGAGATGTGACTATCGATGATCGATCGTATGCTTCCTTCATCGATCTCCAGGTAATGAAATCGCTCATCTTTCACTTGCTCTTCCCTTTTCCTATATTCATTTTAATAATAGGACAAGCTGCATCAGAACATCTGTAGGAAGAGATCACTCGTTGCCATTGGAACTCACGATCTGGACACTGTTAAAGGTATCATTTATTTCCTATTTTTTCACCAACAATAAAGTATCATCATTTTTCTCAATTATTCAATTTTCAATGTCAGGACCTTTCGTTTACAATGCTGAGAAACCATCGGAATTCAAGTTCATTCCTCTCAATGAGAGCAAGGAATTCACTGCAGAGCAGCTAATGGTGCACTACTCGGTTAGTTTAATTCGGAGGTGTATTATAGAATTCCAATAGATATAATTAATCAGAAAATAATAATAATGAATGTGTAATATTTGAGGGTGAGTCTCATCTCAAACCGTATCTTCCTATTCTTGCTGGTCAATCTCACTATCCCGTGATCAGAGATTCTAATGGAATTGTGTGCTCGATGCCACCCATCATCAATGGTATGGTGTTATTGAATAATTCGTGTTGAGAGGCTATTGAAGACGTCTATTATATTTGTAAATGCACAATGAGTCATAATGTTCTTTCTAGGTGATCATTCTAAGATTACTCTGAAGACTAAGAATATCTTCATCGAGGCAACGGCCACTGATCTACAGAAGGTAACATATCAATAGTCTCTCGACATTCGCAGTGTCAGATCTAGTTCCGCATTAATGAATTCATTGAAGGCAATTGTTGTTCTCGACACGATGGTCACAATGTACTCTCAATATTGCAAGAAACCATTCACGTGAATATTACACAATTTAAAACGATAGGAAATAAAGAATAAGTTAATATAATTTCAGTGTTGAGCCCGTGGAGGTCGAGTACGAAGAGGATGGACGTGTCGAGACTTATCCCGTATGGTTTTGATTCATGCTATATTTTTATGTTTTTAAATGGATATAGCTTGGCAAAGAAGTAGATTTCACCTGGCCTTCTGCCTTCCAACCACTTTGTGTTCAATTCAATCCTCTCCTTCAGAAGCTCTCGTACCGGGAGAGAACAGTGAAGGTATCGGAAGTGAATACAAAGATGGGATTCTCACTCGAAGGAGAAGAAATGGCCTCTCTCTTGGTCAAGATGTCACTCAAGGCAAAGGCACTCGATCAACACACTCTCCATGTCAGTATCCCTTCTTCTCTACCGAATAATTGTCGCTTACTATTTCCTGAAGGTCTTTTTCTTATCGGACATCTTTGCAGGTGGTAATTCCCCCTACTCGTCACGATATTCTCCATGAGTGTGATATCGTCGAAGATGTCGGTGTCGCCTACGGATTCAACAAACTCGAACTCAGACTTCCATCGGTTGGTTATTCTAATATTTTAAACTCTAATGCATCTCGGATAGATAGTTATGTAAAAAGGGAATTTTTTCTTGACCTGGGAGTATCAAAAACAAATTTCAATTGAACGGAATGAATAATGTATTGCAGGCGCACACAGTTGCCACTCCTCTTCCTCTGAATTCAGTGTCTGACCATCTCAGAATTGGTCTCTCCAATGCTGGATTCACTGAAGCACTCAATTTCGCCCTCTGCAGCAAGTGAGTGAGCGGAGACGGGAGGGGATAGAAGGGAAGGGATAATGAATCAATCAATCTCCTTCCATCAGGGACGATTCCTCCACTCGTCTTCGTCGTCCTCTTGAGAATGCTGTCATCATTTCTAATCCGAAGACACTCGAATTCCAGGTAAGAATCATGACATCCATGGTCGAGACACACATATGATCCCGATATGCCTAATTATAACGGATTGAATATTGACAACTATGAATAATGAAAATGGAAGATACATGTTTGAGATGGCGCGTACTTCTCTCCTTCCCGGTCTCCTCCGTACAGTGCAGGCCAATTCCCATATGCCTCTCCCTCTGAAACTGTTCGAGTTGCAAGATGTGATCCTTGCTGATTCCACCCATGGTGAGTAGAAAGAGAGAGAGAGAGAGAGAGAAGGATGATGCATCCCCATTATAGAAGTGGGAGCTCGCAACGAACGACGAGTGGGTGCAATTGTGTATGCGAAACAGGCTGGATTCGAGATGGTCCATGGATTACTCGATAGGTGAGAAGAAGATAGGGAATAAAGAATTGGAATGAAGTCGTTTAGATTGATGATTCTGATGGATGTGAAGATGAGTAAAGATGGAAATGGATACTACATCCAGGCTGAGGATGGTAAGGCATTATTTCCATTTATTCGTTGATTATTTTGAATGTATTGAGTGAGTATACAATACAATGACATTTCAGATCCTGCATTCCTTCCTGGTCGATGTGCATCTATCATTGCCCCTGGAGGAAAGAAGATCGGACAACTTGGATGTCTCCATCCCGAGGTAAAAATAGCTTCTACGTTATCTTAGCAATACCATCACGAAGAAGCAGATTAATGTCGTCATCATCTATGGTTAAATATCATATATCTCATTCTCTTCAGGTGATCACAGCTTTCTCCCTTTCTCTTCCCACTGCCGCAATCGAATTGACCATCGAGCCATTCGTATAATTCAATTACCCAATCAATATTTCATTCCCATTATCACATCTTCTACACTGGGCTTTTGTTAACTTATCATCTATTGTTTTTCCTGCTTTATCTTCGTTGTTTTCTATTTCCAATTATTCTTCCATCTTTCTTTCCGGTTGTTTTCGCTGTTTGTTGCTGCGTTTTTGATATATCTCTAGAATAAGGTTTACGAAATGGATATAAAGTATTAATATTAGTTTTCCTCTCCCTGTTGTTCCTATTGAAAGGGTCATTGATCCCTCGATATACCGTAATTCACGATTGAGTGAAACAAAGTTAACTTCTAATCGTTTCTTAGATGTATTCGGATGCCCTTCTGGTGATTGGAATCGCCATCTGCACTGCTGCAGCTGGAGAAGGATTGACTTATCTACTCGTGTATAGGTGAGAGAAGAGGGGATGGACTGAGAAGGAGATGTGATTGCAGACAACCAGAGTATCAGAGACTCAAGAATGAAATGGAGAGAAAGACGAAGAAATTAGAGAAGAAGAAGGAAACTGCCAGTGATGATAGCAAGACTGTTAAGAGGAAGATTGAGAGAGAAGAGGAGAGACTGAAGGTAGAATGGAGAGAGAGAAGGGATCATCAATGATTATTACAGGCAACAAACAGAGATCTGTCCATGTTCAAGATGAAGTCAATGTTCGCCATTGGTCTTGTATTCACTGCTCTTCTCTCTACTTTCTCATCTATCTTCGAAGGAAAAGTTGTGGCCAAACTGCCCTTCATCCCCTTCTCACTCCTTCAGAATCTATCCCATAGAAATCTCGTGAGTTCTTCCTTTCTATTCTATTAATTGACCATCAATTTCTTCTCAGGTTGGTGAAGATCTAACGGATTGTTCCTTCATCTTCCTCTATATTCTGTGCACGATGACAGTTCGTACAAATCTTCAGAAATTGCTTGGATTCGCTCCCTCTCGTGCAATGAGTAAGCAGCAGGGAGGAGGAATGTTCGTTCCTCCTGCACAGAACTCACAATTCTCTTATCTTAAATAGATTGATTAGAAAGATTCATTGACTATACGGTACAATTCCATCCTAGTCAACCATCACACTTCATCCCTTCCTTCTTTTCCATTCAGCAGGTTGTTCCTTCCTTGCTATCCCTCAATAGATTGTAAGCAATATCTTTTATCCGTAGTGCTAGTCAACAGACTCATTCAGATTTCTATCTAATAATGTTAATACGATTCTCCTCATAGGCCGATTTATAATTATTTCCTGTCTTTCTCATCTTTTAATTTTGTCGATAAAGTTTCTCTGACATTTTTTTCATGGTTGCACACATTTCGTTCGAATCGAGTAAATATTGGAAACGGGGATGGAATTTTGTAAGACAGCGTATCTTAGATGGAATGGAGGGTAGATGAGGGTGAAGATCGATTTGATCCCATCCCATCTACTACCGTATTGAGTCATCCATTAGAAGAAAAGAGAAATAGGAAAAAGAAAGATGAAGAAAAAGAGAAGGAAAAGAAAGAAGAAATTGAAGAGGAAGAGATATTCCATCCACTAGGTATGAATAATGATTAATTTGATCGAAACAACAATGTTTCAGGGGATTTTCATTTGGATATTCACGATGAAGATTCACCCAGAAAGAAGAATGGAGAGGTAAGTGAAGAGAAAGAGAATTGATAGCTCGATTAGTAGATGAAAGATTGTAATTCAGTCAGATATGGGTCCTCTGAAGAATACACTGAAGAGTGATGCAATTACTCCCACTCACGAGACAATTCTTCCTAATTTTGAAGTAAGCATGATTATGGTTGTTGAGATAGATGCTGTTATACTCCAGGGTTGGAATAAAATGAGATCAAGAATGATGAGAGAAAAGAAGGAAGACAGTGGAAAGTCAGGAAGAAATATGATGGGAGGAAAGGCCAGATTACGGTATTTTCATTCCACTTTTCTAGTATGAGAAACATATTCAACATCATTCTAATTGTTGTCTCATAGATTGGATCTTCTCGAAGATGTTTCTGGATTGAAGAAAATGAATGTATCGAATGAAGAAGAATATATGAATGAAATGGGACAAATGAGAGAGACACTAATGTATGCATGGAATAACAATAAAAGGATTGAAAGTCTAAAGGTATTATTGACTTATTATTTATTTTAGAATGATTTTCTTTAGTTGATAGTAGAGATGGTCTCTTCCCTTTCTTCACTTGGTTCTTCTCCTTCTTTCTATCCTGTTCAATTCTCTCTCGTTTCTCAAGTACTCGATACATTCGGAGGACTTGTCTACGAAAGACTACTCAATATGTCTAATCAGGTGAATCTCGATCGATAAGGCTGCTGTAATTGATGATTGGTATAGGATAGAATATCACGGGGTGAAGGTAAACTTCCCTCATCATTCACATCGAATCAAGTGCCCGATTCTGTAAAGGTCGTAGCTAAGAATTGGTTTATTAAATCGAGTGATATCCCTGATCCATTCGCGAGATTATATGGTGAGTTAAGAGGGGTTGGTCTTTGAATGACTCATTTGATTGAAGTGACGATCTCACTCACGAAATGTCAACGATTCTTGGATAGTTCCTCTTTGAATGGACAATGGATGAATTTATGCTCCCTCTGCACTTCAATTTCCAATCAAATTGTTGCTGCATTCACTAGAGTTTATCTGTCTAAGGAGGTATGAGAAAGAGAGGAATGAGAGCGAAGATTAAACAATCTCAGGCGATGTATTCTGATCCGAGCGATAGAAGTGTACATTGGAAACTAGTGAACGATTGGATGCAGAATCTCAAATCAGTGCAGGTCAGTTCACTCCCCATCTACAGTCTAATATTCTTGATCCCCTCAGGAATCGGTAGTATCTCCAGCCCTTGAATGGCTTCTCTCTTGTGTATCCTATCAGTGTTCAACTCGAGAAGATCTTGCTCCACTCTGGGAATATTCCATTCATCCAGACAAGAGACGACTCTTTCTTCTTCCTTTCCTTCGTGCACTTCCTCCCTCTTATCTCGCCACTCATATCATGGAGGCTACCAAGATTGTATGTCAATATCCTTTCTTAGGGATCAAGTAGTTGAAACACAGATTCGTAAATATGAGTTCATATCAGGTGTGTAATCCGTCTTTCTCACCAACTGGAAGTGAATTAAAAGCACTCATCAAACCTCTTATCACTCAATCAACTTCTGAACAAAATCGGTAACTTCTATTTGTTAATACTCTCTAATAACTGCCCATTAATTATCAGTGCCCTCGTCCTTCGTTCCGTCTGGAGATCAACGATGAAATTGGAATCGACACTCGAATTCGTTGAGGCTGCCTCTGTCCTCCCTTCCCTCGTTGCCACTCATTTCACGATAGACGAGGTATACGGTAGAGTACTGTATCCTTCTATCGACCTATACTTCAGATGTCTACTCTATGTAAGAGTATCTACAATCGATTGAGTGCCGATCCATCACCATTTCAATCATTTATCTCTCATTCACTTTCTTCTTTTGCACAGGTAACAATGAACTATTTTATGGCAAATTATATGTAAACTTTCTTTCTGGAAATGAGTAGTGAAATTTGATAACCTTTTTTTTAAAAATTTCAGTCAGCTCCATCAGTGATTCCCTCTCTGATAACAATGGATATCTTCCATTCCCTTCTCTCACTTCTCATCGATCCATTCGAATCTTCTCGTTGTGCCTCTTCTATTCTTTCTTCTTTCATCTCTCATCATTCAATTGGAAGTGTGAGGGATCGAGTACAGAGTAATCAAGTGAGAACAATAGAGGGATACACTTTCATTCGAGATCAATCACTTCAGTTGTTGTATCTATGTACTCTTCTGAAGCAATCGACTAGAATGGACGAGGGAGATTCATCTCATGATCTACTTATAACTTCAACTGTAGACAGGTAGGGGATCTTCCACTTCCTCTCTCCTATCACTTCCTTCCAGAGTATCTCTCTCAGATGGGGAATCAGTACTCGAATGGTTACTCTCCATTCGATCGAAGATGTCCATGAGAGAAGGAGTTAGTGTGGTAAGAGATTCCTTGGTCTTCTTCTACTCGAATATTAATTGATTCCAGCATTTAATCAATCATGCATCTGCACTTGTCATCAGACTATCCACAAATCAAGGTAAAGTCTCTACAATATAATATTCCATTTGTTTCTCATCAGGTCGTGAGAAGGGTAATCTCAAATTGACTCGATCAACTCTTGCATTCATTCATATCACAATTCCGTCGATTATCGATCCGATCAATCGATTGATCTCCATTGAAAGAGGAATGCAAGCGGCATTATCAGTTGCAGCTCTTCCTCAGGTACTGTAGAGGGAGAGATGGAGAGAGGGAGAGTACGGTAATGAATCGATTATAGGCCGAAGCAATGGCTCGTCTTTCATTGGAGACACTAGTTGATGTTCCCTCGGTTCCATCAGTTCTTCCTTCTCTTCTTCCTATTCTCATTCTCATTCCTGATTCAACTGATAGACAACCACTCGCATTCATCAATGCACTAATCAATATGATCGATCGGTTTGTTAACGATTGTGAATGATACAGTGAATTAATCAATTTAGTCGTGAATGGAAGGGTAAAGAAGATGAATTGATAGATTCTCTCTCTATTGTCCTCGATGGATTAAGTGCTCTCTCAATGAAGAATCTTCCTGTGAGAATGACTAATTCATGGAGTAATGATGAATTGTATGGAGGAAGTGAAGAATTGAAGTAAGCATAGAGTTATTAGTTGAGATTGGAAGTTGTGATTGAAGAGAATCAATATTGGAATTATCTGGAGGGATCGTTGATAGATTGAGTGTCCTTTGCAAATCTCGTCCTCAGGATTCTCATTCATTCATCTCCCATCTCGTTGTGAGATGTCAACCAAATGGTGAGTACGAAAGATAAATGGAATAGTGGAGAGATGATGTCTATTCAGAATGGTCTGTCAACGTTGTCTCTTCCCTTCTCAAATCTCTTGGTCTCACTCTACCAGTGAAACCTCAATTGAATGGAATTGTGAGATTGATTAGATCGAGATCCGAATGGAGAAAACATCTACAAGTATAGACAATAATTTGTGTAATTGTATGTGTATCAGATTCATGCCATAGAGTATTATTTATAATTTTCATAATAATGCATTGTAAATATTGCCTGTAACCGGTTGTATCAATTCCCAGTTTGTACATTCTGTGAGAAGCTGATGAATCATATCTATTTATCACGTACTTGGTTGAGAACAAAGAGTTGAATGCACTCTAACCATTATCAGATTACACGATTCATAGGTAATAGTGGATGGTTGATTGATTCAGATGAGTTTCGATTGGTCAGATGAAGAAATGGAAGTGAATGAAGGGGAAAATGATGAGAATAAGAAATTGGATGTAGAAACGATCGATGAATTGGCTAAACAATACGAAGTTAGTAAGAAGGAATTGGATCGATTAAATCAAATCGGTGTGGAGGTAACTGATTTATTATTTGAATTGATTCCTAATATTGATTGATAGATCAAGAAAGCGATCGAACTTCGACAGAAAATGGAAATGTGTGCAATAAGGGCAGATATCGGAATAAAACTCGATTTAAAGGTAATACAACATCTTGTGATCAAAGATCATTTTTTGCAATCAGGTCGTTACCGTATTCGATGAATCGATATTGGTGTATCTCGATGTGAAATCAGATTTAGACTGGATTCTAGAAGAATGGAATCTTTTGTTGTCAATGTATCCGATATCGAAATCCGATGAAGGTATGGCATACGTCACTTCTCCAATTGACATCTTCATTTCAGTATCACCTTGTTCCTCTTCATCCTACCATATTTCCTCCCTTTCTCCATCCTCTTCTCAATCCATTCTCATTCTCCAATCATCTAATCCATCTCAATGGCCTATCGTAATCCGTCCTTCTCTTGTCAAGACATTCACCATTCGAGATAATTCGTGTTATACTCTCAATAGTGAGTTGAATAGGAAAAGTTTTAGTGATGATCTCATCAATCTCAGTTCCTCTTCCTTTCCTTCTCATTTCACATCTCTTGATGCTCAAACCGATTGCAGAAACAAGAAAATCAGGACAAGTTTGTTGTTGTCTTATTTTTTTTTCTACTCTACTTTATTGTAGAAAAGTTCACTGACTCTTCCCTCTGACTTCTTCACTAAATTTATCAAAGATTCATTGCCAATTGGAATGGGATCGATTATGGTGAGAACTCTCTCTCTATTTCTCTAGTTCATCTTCTATATACATTTCAGAATGATCGAGTATTCATTTCAACGGAAGATCTTATCACGGAGAATAAAACGAGAGTGAGTCTCATTATTTATGTTCATCCATAATAATTTCTCTTGAGATAGACATCCATAGTTCTTCTTCATCTCTTCGTCAATCGATAATCTCATCTCTCTCAAGTCAATCTATTATTTCATATTCTCATTATTGTCCCTCTTTCTCACCCGTTCTTCCGATTCCTTCTCTTCAATCTCTCAATGCACTTTTTAATTCAATCTTTCCCAATTGATCTCTGCCATTCCTCCCCTTCCCTTCCTCCCCTTCCTCCCCTTCCTCCCCTTCCCTTCCTCCCCTTCCCTCCCTCTCTCTTCCCCTCCATTTTCAGTTCAGATTGTGTTTAACTCATTGCTTTTCTCTCTTCTCAAAACACTTCTATCATTCACACTTTCTTTCATATCTCGTAGATACTCTCTCCTCTCCAACGGTTTATTAGGTAATATTTAACCCTTTCTAATTCTCAGAAATGCTCAATTTATATTGTCCCTTTTTACTTCGCATTATTGTTTTGGACTGTACTTTGTTATTGAAGAATTAGTTTTCACGAACGCGAGCTAATAATAAATAAAAAGATAGACAAGATTGTACTACAATAGGAAGCATTAAAAAATGCCTAAATTAATTCCAACGGCTTATGAATTAATGATAATAGAGATCGTGTAAAACTAGCAGTTCCACTTCCACTATTCCATTCTAACTTTTCACTTATGGGGACTGGACACTTTGTTCTCTATTGAGAGATCTATAATTGCTTTTTCTCTCTACTCATCCAATTGAGATAACTCAATCTCTACAGTGCAATCACTCATTAATCAAAGTGAGAACACTTCTCTTCTCTCTTTATGTCTCCCTTTTCACTCTATTCTCTCCTTATCTATTATTTGACCCTCTCTTAATCTTCTCACCTTCATTCTCTCTCTCAACCTCCGTGTGATTATGACACGAAAGAGTGAGACTAACTCTTCCTCTCTCTCTTTGTCTTTCATTAATGGTTCATTCCCAGTTCATTCCTTCTATTCGATCATTGCTTATCACTACTGTCTTTCTCTCTCTCATTCTTATCTCTATTCAGTCTCCCTTTAGTCTCTTTCTCTGAATGGGAGACGATCGTCCATCAGTCTTTCCTCCTCTTGGAGTTATCCATGAGGAAGAACACTTCCGCCTTCCTAATACACTTTATGCTGAACCAGCTATCACTCAGGTAGGTCCATCACTCATCAATCAAAGGGATAGGTCAATTGAGTGGGAAGATTCAAGGTGGTCTTATTATCCATTCTCAGAGTGACACGGACCTTCTTATTCGACCAAAATTCTCTCCAATAGGAGCATCAACTCCCGTTCTCAATAAGAAGATGAACGAATATTTGGATGAGATTATGGAAGGAGAAGAAATGACCAGTATTGTTAGGTACTCTTTTATCGATTGATAACGGTAGTCCAAAATAAACTCTTGTTTCTCTATTCTCTAGCTCTTCTCGAACGGGAAATTGTCTCTATCGTTCAATCAACTTGTCACTTCCATTTGAGTGAACCTCGTCTCAATTCCGAATTGGAAATCAAGAATCAACATTATCAACAACAGAAACAATACAAAAGAGATCGGATAGACAAGAATCTATTGGCTATCGACTATGATGGTGAGAGGGAGAGGGATGAAGAGGGAGTGAAGAGGGGGTGGTGGAGAGGGGACTGCTGATAAGGAAATAGAGAAGAGGGAGCAGATGTACTCAATAATGACCAATTAAGAACCCATGGACCAATTTCTTATTTCTCATACCATCTGTCTGTCCATGAATTGATAAACTACTCATCTTTTGAATGGATCCTTTGTAGGAATTCTTCAATTGACTGGAGGATGCAAGAAATGGCAGATTATTATGTACATGATCATTTCCCTTCAACAGATTCCTCATGCAATGTTCAATCTATCTGTCGTCTATATGATGTACACTCCTGAACATTGGTGCAAGGTTAGAAGAGATATGAATGGAAGATCAGATGGAGAAGTCTCATTCCAGGTCCCTGGATTCACTCAATCCGAAGTGAATGCCGCATCGCGAAATATCAGTTGGGAGCAATTCTCTCGGTCTCAAGTTCTCTTCCCAATGGTTTGTTCAAGCCTTAACTCATTCTTTGACATTGAACTCTTCAGAAATCTTCAAACATGAATTTATCAATTTCCGACGAGAGAAGATACTCAAAAAGTGGTGGATTTGCTCAGTGTTCAGTCTATGATAGAGATTACTCTCTGTACAATGAATCCTCATGGGATGAACTCAAGGTTACTGTATACTGAAGGACTTGGATCGATACAGTATCTACAGGCTCTTCCTAAGACAAACGAGATTGGATGCTCAAGTTGGGAATACGATACTTCGGTAAGATTGAATATTGTAGATGAAGCTTATATTCATTGTGTTTAGGTGATGGAGAAGACAGTAGTATCTCAATTCAATCTTCTATGTGACAATAATATGTCCCGTGCCCATCTTCATCTTGCATATTCACTTGGATATCTCGTAGGATGTGTAGTAGGAGGAATTGTCAGTGACAAGTGAGATCTTCCACCCATCCTCTTCCTTCCCTCAATTCCCTCTTTCAGATATGGTCGTCAATTCGCTATTTTCTTCTACGCTTTCATTTCACTTTTCTTCGGAATCGTCCTCTATCTCACTGATAATTTCTATGTAGGTAAAAGTTGAAATTGCATGTTCTGAAAGTACAAATTTAGAATTTTGATCAAAATTTAAATTAGCACTTTGCCCAACATTTTGTTCAAGATCTCTCCCAAAATGTTTCCCAAATGATTTGAGATCAAATGTTTAGGTATTTCTCTTCATTCGATTCTGTCTTGCTATCTCGAATGAGGCAGGAGATATCGCCGCTTACGTGTATTGCATGGAGATCACTGGTTCGTCTATTCCTCCAATCTCTCATCTTCCATATCCTTTCTTAGGAACGGAGTATCGTTCTATCGTTGGTTCCCTCATGCATGCCCCATGGGCTCTTGGTTATGCCCTTCTCGCTCTACTTGGATATCTAACCAAGTCATGGTCTGCCATTCACGTACGTATCATTCTCCCTCTTCCCTCTTCATTCTCCCTCTTCCCTCTTCATTCTCCTTCATTCAGATCATTACTGTATCAACCCACTTCATTGCCTTAATTGCAATATATTTCTTGGACGAATCCCCTCGATGGCTCATTGTGCAGAATAAGAAGTCACACATGATTAAAGTGAGGGAAGAAAAATGAGCAAGAAATAAAAGAATAATTGCAGGCTGAATCGATCATTAGAAAAGTGTGTGAGATAAACAAGACGACTCTTCCTTCGGATTTAGGAATTGTAAGTGTGAAGAATGGGTGAAAATGAAGGGAAGATAATTTTAGATCAAGCATGCAGAAATGGCAAAATGGAAGAAGGAACACACGACAATCAAACAATTTATGTCTCTTTATACATCAAAGAAACTCATTGCAAGAAGCATCTCACTATTCTTCATCTGGGTATATCATCTTATTAATCAGTCAAGAGATCAAAGATCAATTACAGGCATCAACAGCTCTCGTCTACTATGGTCTCGTTATTGCCCTTTCTGATCAATCGGCTCCTGAGAGGTAAGAGAGAGAGGGGAGGAGAATGAATGATCATCTTCCATTTCAGATCAGTCTTCAAGAAGGCCTTCTTCATCAACAATGCAATCGCTGGAATGCTCGAACTTCCGACTCTTGCCATTGGATGTGTTGTACTCATGAGATTTGGAAGAAAGAAGTAAGTATTCATTCCCTTTCGAAATATCATCTTCTCTTTACAGTTCACTAATGTTTTGTTTGGTCTTCTCTGCAATTTCTCTTACAATGGCCATTTTTGCCAATGATGACGTTGTGAGTTCTCTGTTAATTTTCTACGATCGAAAGATCGATAATCACTCATCTAATTGATCTTTCCAGTTCTTCCTCCTCTCTATGTTTCTGGCTAAATGTTTCATCCAAGGAGCATTCAATGTTCTCTACATCTTCACTACTGAACTATCCCCTACTGTCCTCAGGAATTCATTCATCGGAATCAATTCAATGGTAGATCATTTAATTTCTTCACCATTATTCTCTACCATAATCTAGATCTCTCGATTGGGAAGTGGTGCCTCAGGCTATGTTGCCATTCTCTCTGATGTTACTTTCCCCAAGGTTGGTCGAATCACTTCATCTCATAAAATCATTCCTTTAATCGTCAGGTCCCAATGATAATCTTCTCTGGTCTTTGTGTCGCAGCTTCTCTCTTTGTATGGACTCTACCAGAGACAATTCATTCTCCTTTACCAGATACAATCTGGGTACGTTACTCTTTCCACCGTAATCTTCTGGTTATGGTAGCTCAAGGGGATTACGGAATGGTCTCGGTAGTAAGGCATAAAAGAGAGGAAATGGTTGCAGGACGCAGTAAAACTGCACAATCCTCGTAAGCCGTGTCTGAGTGGAGAAGAACCAGAAGAAGAAGAAGAAATGGAAGAGAGGAATGGAGAAAAGAAGGATGAGAATTGAGGAGTCATTCACAGAGTATTCAATACACACTGGTTCACCCTTTAATACGTGTATATTCATACCATATTGTGTAGAAGATAGAATGGATAAAAGAAGGAAATAGTTTATTGCCCGATAGTGGAAGTAAACGGGGAATGGGACTAGAATTGAGTGATCATAGTGTACACCAGTCATCAGATGAGGTACTGTAGGAAGAGAGAAGACTGATCGGGATGAGAAAAGGGCAAAGCTCAATTTGGAGTGAGATTACAATGAAGGGAAAGAGAAAGGAGATAGTCGAGATACACGGTAATACAACCATCATACTTGTAATACAAGTCATAAACACGATTGAATGGAGACAATATAGCAAGAATACCTTCTACTACTCGGATAAAACAACATTATTACACTTATTAGAGACATATTGCAGTGGATGGAAATGGATATACGAGACTACGGTAGACTACTTGTAAAGAGGGATACTGTACTAATGGGGAGAAGAGGGACATGATTGAGAACGATAGGCCTTTGAGAGACCTTCCAACCAGAAGAACATTACATCTCTATCACGAATTGCAGCACGAGACGAAATTAACATCTGAAGAGAGAATTATGAGAGACTGAGAGACTACCGTACCTCTCTACTACCCTTGAATTGATAACTGACCTTATTAAGTGAATATTGAGTAGGTTGTCTCATCAATTGGAATAGAATCTTAGTCTTAGCAAGCCATTGATCTCTAGTTGATCGAATGGTCGCTTCGAGAACATTCTCTGTTACTCCTTCATCGATTACTAGTTGTTTGTATCGAATGAGAAGAGAAGGAAGAGGAGAAGGAAGAGAAAGAGATGGACGACGAAGAATAGAAAATGAGACTCCTTCTAGACTATCCGATTCACCCTTCTCATCGTCATTCTGAAAGAGAAGATGAGATCATTGATTGATACTTCCATTGATCCATTCCATTCCCCATCTCAAACTAGTCTCATACTACTTCTTTAGTTTGAATCCCTTCTCGTATTCAGATCATTCTCTCATAAGATATTCGTGACTCCTCTCTCTCTCTTCTCTTCATTCATCATTGACCCGTAATGGGATGGGTTCTTCTCTCGTCTCCCTCCTCCTCCTCCTCTTCGGTTACAAGGCAAAGAGGGGAGAGAGAGCAAGGTGTTTACACCCGGAGGAGAGAGGGAGGGGGAGAATCGCACCCTCCTCTCTCTCCCTTCCCTCTCCCCTCCCTCTTTCCCTCCTCCGTCCAAGGCAAGAAAAGGGATACCCCCACCTTGTTTACACGAATAACAGACGGAAGCAAGAAAGGATCAGGGAATGGAGTAGGGAGAGGAGGGAGAGGGAGAGAGAGAAAGAGAGGGGAGAGGGTACAGTAGCCCCCTCTTGCATCATAACTAGTCAATGACTTCATCTCTTACCTCCATTTGAATAAGTAGACAATCGGCCCAATCAGGAATATCCGTTCCCTTCGGAAGACCGAGAAGATTGTGTCTGCAAGAGAACCATTGATTACTCATTCCTCACTCTCTTGTCTTATGGATATCTCAATATGAACGGATAGAGGGAGAGAGGGGGAAGGGGAGGGGGAGGGAGGGAGAGGGAATTCAATTCTGTCGCGGACTCCTTCTTTTCTCCAATGCAAAGAGCACAAAGGTCAGCCAAACTAGTCGAATGGAAAGGGAGAGAGAGAGAATGGATGCATTCGAGATGAATCTAATCTCCAATGACTCCTTCTATCTATCTATCGGGTAGGTCTCATCCAGTCATCTTCGACTCCCATCGAGACTACAGTCTAGTCACGATTGGATGAACAATGGGAACGGCAGCTATCCAAACGAACACCTAATTCCACACATTACAAAACATGGTATTGGGAAATATTGTATGTTCAACACCTATTTGGAGATATCAGTGATGTATTCAAATGAAGAGAGAGAAGGTAAGGGAAGGATAACTCACTTATTAGGATGGGCATAAGAGAGTGAACCAGAATTGACACGAAGACATCCAATGGGAAGAAGATTAGAGAGAGCAAGGATAAAGGAACGAATCGAATTACGAGATGAACCAAGAATTACTATCTGAAATGACAAGTGATTAGATCCCCTCCCTCCCTCTCTCTCTCTCTCTCTCGTACCTGTCCTCCAGTAATTGTGTGATAGAGTAATCTATCAAGTGAGTCATCATTCATTTTCTCTAATCCTCTTGCAATTCTTCTTAGATTTTCCAATTGATCGAGTGTCTTCTCATGTTCATTTTCACTTCCAAGTGATAATTCAGCCACTCTTTCAGTGTCCAATTCACGAATCACCTGCAGAGAGAGAGAGAGAGAGAGATAATTACTCCATTAGACAGGAAAGAAGGAAAGAATGGGGGAATATGCACACTATTTATATCCTTCCACACCTCATTTCAAATGCACTTGCGCATTTCTTATGAGGCTTCGTCTATTCTCAATCCTCATAGTTCACTCCATCTCATTTCCCATTCATCCCCTCTCTCTCTCTCTCTCTCTCTCTCTCTCTCTCTCTTTCATCTATCCCATTTCATTATGTTATGAATGAATGAACTCTTCCTTCATTCATTCTGTACTTTCCTTCTTCATTTCACACCCAATCACGACACTACTCAAAATAGCCCCCCACTCCCCTTTCCTTCCCCAGTCCATCCAATTCATTCCTTCTCTCAACACTCCCGTCCATAATTGAGCATCTCTCCTCTCCCATCTATTCCAGTGTCAAGAATGATGCATGTGTATGAGGGGGAGGGGAGGGAGGAGGGAGGGGGTCTGTTTCCTATTCTCATCTACCATATATGTCTTCATTTGTCAGAGAGAAGGGAATGATCTCTCTGGGGGAGAAGGGGGAAGGGGCTCTATCTTGCATCGTCCCATCAACTGGGGGAGAGGAGGGAAAGGGGGTTCACGTCGTTCTTCTGAGAGAGGGAAGAGGGAGAGAGGGAGAGGAGAGAGGGAGAGAGATCGGAGGGAAGGAATGGATAGGATGACCTATTCAGGATGAGCTATCCTTTACAAGTCACTACTTTCGAACACTTATTTGCACTTACAATTAGCTAGATAGATGAAAAAGGGAGAAAATGAGCGGTGTCAATTTCAGTATGGAGTATAATTTGTGTTCCATCTTCCTTCTGACTGTATTCATTTCTCTTTGAATGCACCCATGGTCTCTATACGAATAATAATACTAATCGAGGGATTAAAGAGGAAGGGTTGAGAGTAGATGACAGTTATAGAGAGAGAGAGAGACCGGGTGAATTATTGATTGAACACTAGGGGGTAGATCAGAGAGAGAGAGAGAAAGTGTCAATCCGATTAAG
>LS486987.1:333973-420020 GCA_900490705.1 Pristionchus arcanus | reverse complement strand
CTTCACCCCCTGCATGGATGGATACTCAACAGGTGGCTATCCCATTTGAACCCTTCCTCCCTCTCCCCTCTCCTCCTCCTTCTTCCTTACCTATGCAATCCCTTCCACACATTCTCATCGCCAACGATCGTCTGGAGATCTCGAGAAGGCTCCACGTTCATCTAAACAACAATTAATCTTTAATCGTCTATCTCCCTCTATCTCTTTCTCTTCTCGTTCAGAATGGATAGATGACCACACTCCTCTCTACATTCAACTACTATAGTCGGCGATATTCAATTCCATTCGAAAAAGAAAGAGAAATAGAGACCTCATTAGAATGTGTGTAAGATGAAGGAAACCTCTCCTCTCTCTACGACATATTCCTTCTAGATTCTCTCGACGACAAGAAAATTGAGACCTTTCTCTCTTTCTCTTTCCGATCATTAGACCAATATCTCAAGTCCTTTCATGGATCAGAAAAACAGAATTGTGAAACAAGTAATTTGGAAATGGAAGGATTGCTCACCCTTCTTCTGAACCATCCTTGGGGTACCATATTGGCTCTTGGTGCATTCTCTGGTCTAACACCATCTGATTGACTTCCTCCTCCATCCATTTCAAGACGAAAGATACGAGTGGCACTACGCTGCAAGATATCACAATGAGATTAGTAAGATCTTTTCCCATTCTAATGGATCAACGATGAATTGACACGTAGATATTGAGTGTCGTTTACTTAACGAGACGGGAAAGAAGTGTCATCATCGGAAATGGATGATGGACCATCATAAAACGACGTCTAGAGATAGTTGAGAAGAGATGGGTAGATCAAAGGAAGGAGGAGAGGAAGAAGGGGAGAGGGACAAGGGAATGGTGTCAAACATCTTTTCATTCCTCTATCAAATCTAGCTGTACTCAGCCCATTTCGATTTCGATTTTCTCTCACATGAATCATGATAACAAATCTCGACAAATGGACTATAGAGAAGAGAAGAAATAATTCGTTTGAGATGGAAGAAGAATTAAAAAAAGGGAATATCAACCTGGAGTCTATTCTTCATATTAACAAGATGGCCAAGAAGGGAATCATGATTATTGAGAATGAATTGCATTTGACTGCTAACGACGATGAATGAATAGAGACGGAGAAAACCACGAGCTCGACTGTCTTCCAATCTACAATTACATCATTCCATTCTTTGCATATGACACCCACAATTATGTTGCCATCAATCCAATCAAATATCTGCCATCAATCCAATCTGTCAAAATTGAATCCCAAGTACTTGACAAGACAGGAGTGAATGGAAGGTACTCAACAATGGGCCTCACTCATTAGTAACTATGTCAGTAATGGATATCATTTTTCGTGCAACTTGAAAAAAGGGTATAGGCCATGGCTAATACGCGCCCCTCGTTATTTCAAAGACAAAAAGTTTACGAGGAGGGAATTTAGACAGAAGGTCGGATTGGTTTCTCCTACAGTGAGCGGCCAATTGTGAGAACATTTAAGAGGGAGTGGAGGTGGTCTCTCTCGAGTTGATTCATGCGCAAAATCAGGGAATCGTAAATGCAAATTTGCACAATTTTCATAGTCATGTCTATCATGCCGTGATTAAACTTGAATAGAAAGAGTCTATCTGACCGGAAGGTGAGACTCATAGTATATCCATGCTGTGCATCTCCGAAGAATACATTTCCATCCCTCTCCGTTCCTTTCGTATTTACAGTGGTGGGGGATGAACATGTCTCACCTCCTGGCTCTACAATGAGAGTAATTAGAAAATATTATTTTCTTGATTTTTCCCTATTCATAGAACAAATATTGATATACGAAAAAAATATTAAATTCTTACTAGCAGGAGGTTTCGTAGCCTTCTCAGTTGAGGTTCCCACTTCAATTGTGAGAGATCGAAGACATGCGTATTTAACTTTATCAAGTACTCCATCATCAAATGATACCTGCAGTATATTGTGATTACATGTATCAACCAATATTTTTTTAGGACCACAGACTAAGTTATTCGTAGGATCTTAGAGATCAAAGCGCCGGGTGCGAAAACCAACACGACAGCATAGCAACAAGAGCAGCTAGGATGACCATAGTGACAGGGAACAAATGAAATACTTACTTGGGAACTAACGAAAGTGGTTTGGGTTCTTTTATCGGCAGAAAGATATGCCACTTGATTTCCAATTGATGTACATGCTGTGCATCTAATTGGAATTATTTTATTTTAAAAATAAAAATAAATATAACAACTCTTACCGAGCTTCTCTGTCTTTAGCAGCTCCTTTTATCAATTCAGGATGATCAACTTCCGAAACGGGAAGATTCTTAGAGATATAATTCAATGAGGATTCGTTCGGCCAGTCCTGTAATAAAAAATATAATAAATAAATTTTAAAAAGAGAACAGCACGAACCGGAGCATCGGAAGGGCCTTCGCCAAATGGAAGGGAACGAAGTGGCTGTGTGGTGAAAATAACCCGTGGTCCGTGACTCTCACAGAAGTGGCAAAAGGCTATGACGGCTTGCATCCCTGCAATGAATGCACGTGAATTGAGTACACATCGGTAATTCGTCCGTGGAAGATGGTGAGAGAAAGAATGAGGGAAATGAGCATGATAAGAATCTGTCACTCAGACTCGTGATATCACACCCGGAACCCAGACGCCAGATAACGGCTAATCTAATAGACACGACAACCATAACTGTCTGGTTATGCAAATCCAATTGAATGAGGTAAACAAGATTGAATGTTACCCAGCGGAAATAGAGGTAAAACACTTACCTTATTGTATGAAATGTATACAGTTATATGTAGATCAAGATGAAGCAATGAACAAGTATCTATCTACACGTGAAAGACTTGGAATTCACAGGGAACTACGCCGGAAACAGTTTCAGCTAAAAAAAGTTATGACACCACGAACGCGCAAATTCACCAAACTCGCGTCAACTCGCGTCAACCGTCAACTTGCTAGCTTCCTTGAAGCTAGATGCTCGCGAGAGACTTTTGGGAGATGTTGGCAAACCATTTTTTGGTTTCTGTTCCCTCGGTCGTGTTCAAACACAGTTTCTATCATGACACCTTTCTTAATCACGTTCCTCTAGTTCTTTTTATCTCTAGCGAGCATTGACCAAGTTGTTTACACTTGACGAAAAACTTGCGAGATTGCGAGATCGGTTGCATTTTCCGTTCGTTATTTCTCATGTGTTCCTCAACCTCCACCTTTTCATTTCAGAGGAGATCGACGTAGTAATCGGTAGATCTCTTGAGTAGGATGGCGTCTCTCTTCCGTCCCCTCAATCTTTCCTCTCAAACGTCAGTTTTCTTCTTCTAACCATTGATTTACCTTTTCTCCATTGATAGGAGGGCCCTCTCTCGTTCGACTGCCGTCGCTTCTCAGAATATTCATGATCCTGATGACCCGAAACAGGTGGGAAACATTAGAGGAGTAAGGGGGTGGCCGCAGTAAATCAAGTGAACTGGCTAAGGTGGCACTGTACAAGCTGTACCGACCGGAGAGAGTTACTCCCGCTAAAAGAGGAGTGGAACTACTCAAAACTCCTCGATTGAATAAGGTAAGAGAAGGAGAGAAAAAAAGGTGGAATGGGACTGATGGAATTGAGGGAATGGCCTTCTCTATCTACGAGAGACAATATCTCGGTATCCATGGACTATTGCCACCTGCATTCATGACTGAGGAACAACAGGCCTATCGAATCATGACCAAACTGAGACAGCAGCCTGACAATCTGGCCAAGTTTGTACTTCAAATCAATCTAGAACTAAAGTGGAGAAGAAGCTTATTGTGAATCTACAGATACATTCAACTGGATGGTCTACAGGACAGAAACGAGAAACTCTTCTATAGAGTTCTGTGTGACAACATTAAGGAGGTATAGTGATCGGAAAAGATTAATGGATGATGATCTCTTCCTTAGTTGATGCCCATTGTGTACACTCCCACTGTCGGTCTCGCTTGTCAGAAGTTCGGATTCATCTACCGCAATCCCAAGTTAGTCGTCAGAAGTAATCGTTGATATTTTTATTTTAACTTAAGGGGTCTTTACGTGACGATCAACGACAATTCTATCAGTAAGATCTATCAGATCCTCAGCAATTGGCCTAGTACCGATGTCAAGGTACTCCCATTCCATTTTGAGAAGATTAAATTATATTAATTGTTTCCTTCTCAGGCAATCGTTGTGACTGATGGAGAGAGAATCCTCGGTCTGGGAGACTTGGGTGCTTATGGTATCGGAATCCCCGTTGGAAAGCTCGCCCTCTACGTTGCTCTCGCGGGTTTGTTGGAATATGGAAATTGGTTGGATCAATGAATATTTAGGAATGCAACCTGACTGGTGTCTTCCTGTCCTTATCGATGTGGGAACTGACAATCAGGTATATTGAAGTTGTATGGAAGAGAAGAAGGAAAGTATTGTAGGAATTGCTGAATGATCCCTTCTACACTGGACTCCGTCGCAAGAGAGTTCGTGGCACAGAGTACGATACTCTCCTCGATAACTTCATGAAGGTACTCTTTATTCAGTAAATTTGCATGATCAGAAATAAAAAGTGAATCAATTAAGGCGTGCACTAAGCGATTCGGACAGAATTGTCTGATCCAATTCGAGGACTTCGGAAATCAGAATGCATACCGTCTATTGGATAGATTCCAGCAGAAGTATTGCATGTTCAATGATGATATCCAGGGTAAGTAGTCTGTCTTGATTGGAGAACATTCTCATTACTAATACTGGTACCAGTCTACAGTAGTCATCCTCCTTCTTCAGGAACTGCATCTGTTGTCGTTGCGGGACTCCTCGCATGCACAAGAGTAACGAAGAAGAAGCTGAGTCAGGAGAAACTCGTATTCCTCGGAGCAGGAGGAGTATGTTATATTCATTCATCTTTTGTTCAATTTGATCTGCTGACAAACCGACAGTGATATGCCTTGGATTTCTTGTATGACTAATATGTAATTGCAGGCAGCAACGGGAGTGGCAGAGATGTGTGTGCTGCAGATGCAAGCAGAAGGATTGACTGAGGAAGAAGCGTGTGATAGAATATACATGATTGATATCGATGGATTGATCACCAAGAATAGATCTCCCCATCTATCTGATAGGCACAAGAAGTTCGCCAAGGTTAGAGTACGATACAAATGTATTTATTGATTGATTTCGTTGTAGGACCTCCCCGATACGAAGAGCCTTTTGGAGGTGGTGAAGACTGTGCAGCCTGGAGCACTCATCGGTCAGTTACAGTACCCTTCCATCGTTAGAGGGGAATAATACTCAGTAATCAATATATTTGAGGTGCATCTACCGTAACGGGTGCATTCTCTGAGGAGATCATCAAGGAGATGTGCACTATCAATCCTCGTCCTATTATCTTCGCACTCTCCAATCCCACCAGCAAGGCCGAGTGCACTGCAGAACAGGCTTACACCATCTCAAATGTAAGCAATGACGATGTCGAGGAAAAGATAATACTGACCTTATGGTAGTCAGATTGAAATTGAAAGACAAAAGATTGGTTCTGTTTCAAAATTTATCTCTAACCCCACTTTTTTGAGGGATCAGTCCTCTTCGCATCTGGCTCGCCCTTCGACAATGTGACCATCAATGGAAAGTTGTACAAACCTGGTCAGGGCAACAATGCTTTCGTGTTCCCTGGAGTGGCCCTTGGAGCTGTACTCTTTAAGGTAGATCAATCAATGAAAGAGAAGAGATTGAATTATTGCCCATTCTAGGTCAGCCACATTGACAACAGTCTCTTCCTCCTTGCAGCGAGGGTCAGTTATTACATTATTATTGATAGAAAAGATTATGAATATTATTTCGATTTACGGAGGCAATGCAATTTAGCATTTGATAAATGGTTGATTTATTCAGAAAGTAGCAGAGTCCGTATCTGAGAAATCTCTGAATGAATATTCTCGTATCTATCCCCGCCTCAAGGATATTCGAGAGATCTCCATCAAGATCGCTGTTGAGGTACTGTATTATCGATCCGTAGCAATGCATCACATTTTCTTGTTTCAGGTTGCCAAGCACTGCTATGCCAATGGAACGGCTACTCTCTATCCCGAACCTGAAGATAAGGTTAGAAATGGATGCCACCTTTCTATAAAGATTAATTTCAAACAGAAGATGACTGTAATCCTACTGTATTCAGGAACTGTTCATCCGTCATCAAGTGTACGATGTTGAATATGAAGATCTCATCAACAGAACGTACACTTGGCCTGCTAAGGTAACCGATTGTTTCATATGTCATACATAATGGATTGAGGAGCCTATAATGTTTTTGAATTGCAGGATTCGATGCATGGTTTCCCTGTTCCGGTCATCAGAAGAAACTCGATGGATGATGAATAATCCGATTTATCGTCCTCATAAATTTCTCCCATTCTCTTCCCCTCTCCATCTCTTTCATTGTAGACTACTAGTAGACAGTCCCATCTGAATAACGGGAACTCTTTCAATAGGATAGTTGTGGCGTCCATTGATTCAGATGGGATTCTCACTTTGTCTCTCGTTAGAGAATATCAAAGAGTGAGAGAGAATACTGTAGAATACGAGTCACAATCCCAGTAGATACGATTGCTTGTGTAGCCCAATGTCGAGAAACCGCTCCTCTAGTCGTCAGTTGTCCATTTCCTCGTAGAACATATATAAATCACTATTAACTTTATTAACAAAATTAAAGTACACTTTTAAAAGACTTGGAATGAATTGAAATGTACAAAATTGAAACAGACTAGAGAAGAGAGGCCCATGGAGGATAGATGGGCTGGGGATTCTGAAGGTAAGACATGACGACAGCAGAGACGGAAAGCCTGGAATAAATAAGGATGAGAAAGAATGAGAAGGTAAGGAACTGACATGAAGCTGGAGACGATCTGCTTAGCATCATCAGAGGATCGAGTATTGGCGAAGGAAACACATGAACAGAAAAGAGCAGCCCATGCACTCCATTTGAGCTAGAATGGAAGAATAGAAAGGAATGAGAGCGGGCACTTACTCTGAGCATGAGACCACACATGGAGAAGACCATTCCGAGTACATTCTGAAAGTTGGATATTCATAACGGAAATGACATGGGGTATAGTCAGGTACCATATAATCCGGAAGGGGATCTTCGAAGACAGACTGGCTGAGGTCAACGGGCTTTGCTCTGAATAAATTAGTTCATAAAGTCACTAAATTGTTCAGCTGAATTCAGATCGTAAGCATTATTTCGCACGACTATTATTTTACGTTACCACTTACCGAACGACTTTGTTCGGACGACGGACATCAGTAGAGCTCTGCATGACGAAGAATCGAAGAGGAAATTACGCTAGAACTACCAGAAATCGAGTTGGAAGAGAGCTCGTTTCGGTAGACTCGGGAACTCAGTTTGCGATAACATTTTGCAGCGCATGTACAATTCAAAAATAAAATTTTGAGTTTTTGTCCTATCTAATTGCATGCAAAAAGCTACTTATAAATGAGTGAACCGATAGGAATGAAAAATAGAACTTAATTCATTAAAATAGTGAAGAAAATGTATTATTACAATATTTTCCGTTTTTATCCTGGATTGCTGCATAATTTCCTTCAGATTTCTGAATTCCAAACTGACATTTTTAGAGTTTTTGGCTCTTATCACGACGGTTACAAAATGGGGCGAACGGCTGGTTGGTTACAAAAGCGGTTTGAATTGGCGGTTTAAAATTAGCAGGCAATTCGCTGCGAGACCAAATGTTTCTTGGAACATGTGGTTTCCTAAAAGCCGGATGACAATTTGAAAAAAATGCAGCTCCAGTGTTGGCAATGTGGAAATGGGCCCGTCACGCATCGTACAGCCTTATAATCACAGTTTTTGTTGAAAATGCCTAAGTTTCACAGCTTGAACTATTTTATAAAACCAAAAATAGTTTTCGAAACTCTCCCATTGCTTGGCAAATTCGACCCCCTTGAGTCGAGTCCGACGGCAATCTGACCTAGCGAACACATTGATTTCCATCTCTTAGGTTGTTTTCCTGCTAAATTTGCAGTGCTTTCACTAAATCGGGAGCGCTGAACAATCGGAAACCAATTGCAAAATTGTATTTAGAACAGTCTGAAAACTTGACCCCAAATGTAGTCAAAAACGCGACGCGTGCTACGGTAACCGCGACGCATGAAACCTCTCGAGTGAACCAGCCGGGGTTACCGTCGTGAAGCTTATCGTTCCGTTCCGTTATTACATTGTGATCTACGAGTATATTAGATATTCGTTTTACCCGGTGGCATCCCTCTATCGAGTTCATCTTTGCAAATAAATGGAATCCGATTGTCTTTCCAGGTAGTTAAACATGGTTCGAGTCTGTCCACATTGCGGCTGCTCTGACATAGATGAAGATGCTGGTCGTGGAGATGCTACTTGCACGGGATGTGGAACTGTCATCGAAGAATCGATTGTCGTCTCTGATAATCAATTCCAAGAGAGGGCTGGAGGATCAGGACATACGCTAGTCGGTAGGTATGGTTCTAAACCACATCGCAACATTCCTATTTGATAGGTCAAACGATCTCCATGGATAGGGCGCATGTTGCGATCCAAGGAGTGCCCGGTTTGGCATCACAGGAATCACGGGAAGTAACCTTTGCAAAGGGAAAGAAGCTCATAGAAGAAGTTAGTGACCTTCTAACTTCATTCATCTTCAGCTATTTTTTTCAGCTATTGTTTGTTTATTTCTACTTTTCAGGTTGCTTCGCAATTGAGAATCAATAAACATTGCGTCGATACCGCATTCAACTTCTTCAAGGTTGGTCGGCACTGATGTTTGATCTTTGTGTTCCTCTATTTTTGATTATTTTAAAAACTTTGACCTCCTTCAGATGTGCGTAACCCGGAATTTGACTCGTGGTCGAATGCGTACTCACGTTGTCGCTGCTTGTCTCTATATGACATGCAGATTAGAGAATACTTCTCATCTATTACTCGACTTCAGCGATGTCACTCAGGTAACACATTCCATTCATTCAATCTTTACAATCTTCTATCGTTATCTTCAATTTTGGAATTTGCTTAATATATCGTTCATCTATCAATATAATATATTTAGGTGAATGTGTACGATCTCGGTCGTACTCTCAACTTCCTATCTCGTTCTCTCCGTATCAATCTGCCAACTACTGATCCCTGCCTATACATCCTTCGTTTTGCCGTGCTCCTTGACTTTGGAGACAAGCAGAAGGAGGTAAGCAAAAATGAGTAGAAGAGATTACTCACTCAAAGTGGTTACGGTAAGTCTGCTACCGTTTCTTATTTTCGATGGGAATGTAAGAGATCTTAATTTTATCAATTTGGTTAGTTGTACATGTCAGGTGGTTACCCTTGCAACTCGGCTCGTTCAACGAATGAAGAGAGATTGGCTTGCTACGGGAAGGAGACCGACTGGATTGTGCGGAGCTGCACTACTACTCGCTGCAAGGTACCCAATCAATGATCAATACTATTCATGACATCCGGATTGTTCACTTCTTTCAAGTAATCAGTTATTAAATTAATCAAGGTGGTGATTACAGATCGTATAACTTCAATCGGTCAGTGACAGACGTAGTTCGAGTGGTTCATGTGAGTGAAGCAGTAGTAAGGAAGAGATTGGATGAATTCTCTCAAACTCCCTCCTCCGCCCTCACACTCGATCAATTCTCCAGTGTCGATTTGGTCAGTTCATCACTATTGTGCAATAGAATGACTGACACGTGAATAAGAGTATGTAGTGTATTCGATCGTCGATTCATTGAGTATCCATTAACTGTATGACTACAGGAGCACAGTGAGGATCCTCCTGCATATCGAGAGGCACGACGGAAGGCGATAGTTGCGAGAGAAGAAGAAGAAGCTGAAAGAATGGAAAGAGAAATTCATCCCATACAAGAAGAAGTTGAGAGGGCATTAGAGAAAAAACAAAGGGAAAAGTTCAAGAAGAGTCCTTATGCCAAAATGGTTGGAGGAAGTATCGAAGGAGGGGAAGAAGTGAGTAGAATGAAGGATAAAGAGAGATGGAGATGCATATTGATTGTAGATGGGTCGAGCTGAGCAGGGTCTAATCACTGACGATATCCTCGATTCTGTGTATAGAGAAGCAAATGGAACATAGTAAGTACAATTGAATATTATGGATTGGAATGAATTTGATTATAGTGTGGAAGATGTTTATCGTGAGACGACAATGGGACCATCACTCGAATCATTGGGAATATTGAGAGGAGCTATTGCCCCTCCTCCTTCTATCTCTTATGCACTACCTCCACAAGATGGAGATAATGGAGATCTATTCACTGAAGGTACCAATTATACTTTTTTTCTTATCTAATAAATGCTTTTTAATTTTAATAAATTGACTTAATTAAGATATCGACGACGATGAAATCGACTCGTACATTTTGACTGATCAGGAGGCACATGTAAGAATTGTTTTGATTATTTTTACTCATTAAAGCTAGTTATAGATTTATGTAGGCACGTTACCGAGAAATATTTGGTAGTCAATAATATGAGTGTTGCAGGTGAAAGAGAAGTTCTGGATGAAGTGTAATGGAGAACATTTAGAAGAAGTTGCACGACGGAAGAAGTGAGTTAAGAGATAAAGAGGCCTTATCGTTATTTCACGCACTCTCTCGACACTTACATTGTTAGATCGAAGAGAGTACGTGAAGAAGAATCGATTACCCGAATTTTGAACTCATGTAATATGAGTAGAGGAAACTTGGCAGTTATCATGCTGACATTCAGAATTCGAGAGGAGGAAGAAGCTAAAGAAGGCGAAGAAGGAAAAAAGAAGAAAAAGAGGAATTTAAAGAAGAGAGATCATACTGAAGCAGCAACTCCTGCTGAAGCTATAGAGAAGATTATTCAGGTATCATCTATTCACTTCAATTATAGTTCACATTTTTTTTACATATGAAGTAGTTGTGCGCACAATTGACTAGCCATTAGTGGATGAATGTGGAGTGTGTGCTCCAGAAATACAAATTAATTGTTGTTTCAGGAGAAAAAGCTGTCTAATAAAGTGAACTACGATATTCTCAAAGAATTCTCTGGTGGAGATGAGAGAGTTGAAAGGGAAGGAAGAGATGATGAAAAGAAAATGGTAATCAAGATGGAAATGGTCAAATTGGAGAAGGATTCTAACGTTGTAAGTGCTTCCTTACATGTTACAATTTTGTTTTGACACCGCTTATTTTTTTGGAATTATTAACGTTCAAGAATGCAATAATGCAAGCTATGATATACTTCTGTAAACACTGTGATTCCAGTTCAAAACGCCGTCCCTTCCTCCTCTTCGTTCACCATCTACAATAACTCCATCGAATACGAATACTCCTTCCATTCCCTCCCTCCCTTCCACTCCTTCCACTCCTTCTCTTCCCTCTCTTCCCACTCTTCCATCGATGAGTACAAAGAGGAAGAGATCTCAATTCAGACCAGTTATAACTCCCTCGAAAGACATGATGGAACTGAGCAAGTGAGTCACTTATGATATCATCCTGTCTATATCAGTCTTCATTTGCATTATGTTATTGGGGGTAATTATGAAATTTCAGGGCACTGGATCTCTCTCCTCGAATTGGAAGTACATCTGTGGATGGAAACAATGTAAGATATTTAGATGTTGATACTATGAGACGAGCACTCACCCCTCACATTAATCACACTGAATGTGGCCAAATTGTTTTTCTATTACAGGCGAAGAAAAGTCGATTAGAAAACTCTCCGAAGAAGACGAATGGAATTGAGAAGATTGTAGAGAAAGAAGGAGAAAAGATAATAGAAGAGAAAGTGAGAGAGAAAGGAGAAGATCCGAAGGATGGACTTATGATGAAGACTGTGAAGAAGGAAGAAGAAAAGAAAGTATTCACTAATAGAAGGGCAAAGACTAATCATATTCCTGCAGGAGTCATCAAGGTAAGAGAAAGAGAGGGAGATGGAGGGGTGAGGGGGTCGGTAGATGAACGATATGTAAAAGATGAGTTATTTTCAGAGGGATGTCAAATCTCCAGTGAAGACGAAGGAAGTGGAAAAGGAGAAGAAGACAATTGAAAGTGTAGAAAAAGAGAAAGAGAAAGAAGGAAATTATATGGGAGAGGTATGTATATTTTTTTTATGAAATTGTATCTTGAAAGTAGATAGAGTAATTGGTTTAATTGAAGCCCTCTGAGATGAACGCTCCTTCTGGCTCTCGTGAGGAAGAATCTAAGGATATATCGATTGAAAAGGAAGGTACTTCTGCTGTATTAGAAGAGAAGAAGGGCGAAGAAGAAAAGAAGGATGGGGAAGAAAAGAAAGGAGTAGTTCGACGGAGTAGAATTAAACCTGTTATCCCTCAAGATTTACTATGGAGATCAAGTAGAGCGAAGAAGTAGATGAATGATCTCACTCTCTCACTCTACATCTCACTCATAACATTAGATAGGTATTCTGTATATGTGATCTCAATCGGGGTAAGCCATTGGGCACCTCAATACCATTGATCTCGTTCTCATTTTGTGTTATTATTCGCTAATTTCTGTGTTATTGGGTGTGAAGAGTATCTCGAAAGTACGGCACTTTTGTAGTCAGTTAGTATTCAGCATAGTGGTAGTAAATAGATTATTGGTTTTAACTTGTTTATGGTCTAGCTCGGATCTCGAACGTTTCACTTTTGCTTTGTTTTGCATTTTCTTTCAGAATAATAATCTTGTTCTCATGTCAGCTTAATCCGACCTAGACCCTCGCCCTCTTCACTTTGTTGACGGGTTATTTATCTCTTGGTACTTATCTGCCTCATCTATAAGAGTAATACATGGATTAAAAATCGTACTAATAAAACAAAAATAATAAAACATTTTTTTCAGCATTTCGCGTTGAACACAGAACAGAGAACAAATATTTTGATGTGTGACCCATAGAAAGAATGGAAAGGAGATGGGTTGAATATGAATGGAAGGACAGAAGAAGAAAAGGGAAGAGAAGGGGAATGGTTATGTTAATCTACTCGGAGATGCTTCTCTCGATGACATTGATCGACTCCCTGAATTAATTTATTGATTGAGAAATGAGAGATACAGTACCTCTGGAATCTTCACGGGAATCACCATCTATCGATCGATTTGGAGTGGGAGAAAAGGACAATGCATTTCGAACCATTTGTTCACAAGATGCGATTACTCGACCTGAATAATCATTGAAGATGGAAGGAGTGATGGGATGCCTTACCAAGGAATGAAGTTGTTTGAGGTCGTGGAGATAGAAGTCTCACTATTGATTCCCATAGAAGATCTGTATTCACACTCATAAGAGCTGAGATTTCAACGAATGGAATCTTGTATAGTTTGGAAAGTGTTCGACCTTCTGAAGGATATGAGATGGGTTAATGAGAAGAGGAGGATAAGGAACTAACCAAGATTGGATACAACTCTTGATCTCTGATTATCACATTTGTTTCCAATGAGAAGAATAGGAGGTCTTTGTCCGTCTTCATTCTGCAAGTAGATCATCACTGTGTTCTCTCCTTCCCCTCCTCTTACCTTCGGAAGTCTCGATATGAATCGAAGGGCATAAGCAAGTGATTCCCTTGAATCAACTCGATAGACTACTGCATATACAGTCTCGGATGGAGTCATATCAGTCTAGAAGGAGAGATCATTCGATGGAAGGGGAGAAGGGAAGAATACCTCAAGTGTTGATTCAACGAGAACTTCCATTTGAACTTCTTCTCCATTCAGAAGGAATCGACACATTCCTCGTGTTCGTTCTGTGTCTGCAATTTAATTATTGAAGAATCCATTTTGAAGTGAAATTTTTTCTTGAAGAAAGGTTACTGTAGTATCAGAGAGGGTTGAGAGACAACTTGAAATTGGTAAAACTTCTTCAATACACCTGCTCGAATAATGACTAACAAAATTGTGAATAAATGTGACGGAAATGAAGAATCTTAGGTTCTTTGTCAATTGTATCAAAATAATTCCAAGTACCACTCTGCTATGAATATACAAATGGTAATAATAATCTAACCGTCATCACTTGCATCCATTACTTGCTGATAGATTGCATCTGCCACTCTTCGTTTACCTGATTGAGAACTACCGTATACCTCAAATATATTATGATTATCTCCAATACTAAGTAATAGATTTACCCGTAGTAGCACTCTTCTCGTTGGATTCCTTCCTTCTGGTGAATAGAGATAGATATCAGGACACGTTGAACGACGACCACCTTCAGAAGGATGATGAAGAGAGGAAGGGGAAGGGAGAGGGGGAGGGGGGGGGAGACTGACCACTCATTTTCTCCTCTTCAACTGCAACTTCTCTTGTGATAACTCCTCGTGAGGTACAATCGAATGATCTCATTGCTGCTCCTTCAGAAGACATTCTGAATGAAGAGACGGATTGAGAGATAGAAAGGAAGAGTCGTCGATAGGAAGACTTGTCAAGTGGGTACTTCTAAAACTGAGATGAAAGTGTCTTCATACTTGTGTCTCTTCTTAGTAGCAGGTGGGAATCGATCCATCTGGGAGTATTCCATTACGTCGGGAAGATTATTTATGTGACGAGGAGCACGAGGTGATGAATTACGAGATGAATCTGCTCTGAAGATGAAGAAAAGATGGGATAAGGAGGAGAGGAAGGAGGAGGACTGGAGGGGGAGATGGGATCGATGGAATCAGCACAATGACATGAAGAATGATAGAGAAGGAACGAGAGTATCTAGAAGGGACGAGTTTTGAGTGGGAGAAAAAAAAGGAAGGAAAGGAGGAAAGAAGATATTGGTGAGAAGGGGACAAGACTCAGTAAGAATTACTCATGAGTAGACACATCCCTTGATCAGATTCATTCTCATTTCTACAATGGAAGACCTTTCAACGGCTATTTGCGTAGAAATAATACGTGATTTGCTAAATTTTTGGAACTTGCTTTCATTATTCTATGAGATTGTTCAAGAAAAATAAGCCCATGGGGTCAGATTGGGATAGCCAGAAGGGCAATGTAGAGAGTGATCATTGGAATGAGTCAGTAGGAGAGAGATGGGAAGGGGGAATATGATGAGTGTGGGAATGACCACGAGGTCACTACATTCATTCATTCCCACAATCGTCATCCATGAGAGAGACGACGTCAATTCAACCCCTTCCTTCCACTGATATTCAGTATACCTCTCTCAAGGGTCTGTTAAATGATTCCCCCATGCATCTTCCCTCCCTTGGACAAATATTCTCCCACGCAACTCGGTGAGAAATTACTTGTTGCCGATATCAGCCCCCATCCAGTAATATCTCCCTTGAAGGGAGTCTTACCTTGGTGAAAGAGCTCGTGGAGTAGAAGGAAGAGATCTTCGAGGTGTTGATGGAAGAGAACGACGAAGAGAAGAAGGAGATGTTGGTGATAGATAATTGAGAGATTCATCCAATGGAAGGGGAGCAAGATGGCATACTGAAACATCCATTATCACGTCTTGTTATAACCAATGTGATGTTCTCCTATTGTCATCGATGTACTTTATAGTCGAAGTTCTATTTGTATCTGAATCGAATTTATTTGTATGAGTCTAGAATGTAATCATAACATCCATCCCATTACCACTCCATTCACATAGACATCCATCCTGTTTTCTGCTCCATTCTTTTCCTTCGACTACAAATATTCCTCCCTCTCTCTCTCTTCTTCTCTCACAGGTACAATTCGAGTTGATCTTTGATCTTTACCTCTTGGAGAAAGAAGAGGAGATCGAAGAGTACAGGGAAGTGATACACGACGAGAATTCATCTGAAATCGGAGAGATGAACTCATTCAGACACATAATTAGAGAGTCGTCACAGATGGAAGGGAGAAGAAAGAGAAGAAGAGAGAGGGGAGAAGAGGGGGGAGGGGAGAGCGGTCAAGAGGACTTGAGAATGAGGACTGAAGAAACAATTGATATGAAGAGATGAAGAAGGTATTGAGATGGAAAGAAGATGAAGATGGAAAAGAAGAAGAAGAAATTGTTGAATGGAAGTGAAGATAAGGAAAGAGATTGGTCACAGTTAGAATGAATACTTAGATGGAATGAAGAAGAGAAGCGAAAAAGAGAGGGGAATAATTTCCGAAGTGTGGATGGAATGGAAGAAATTGAAGAGAAATGAAGAAGAAGAAGAATAGAAGGAAGATCAGAATGAGATTAAAGGAAAGAATACGGTAGATGATGGGATGAAAATAAGGAAATGGAAAGGGAGATGGAATCTGTATGAGATTGAGAAGGGGTTGGGATTATGGTTGAGTGTATCTAGAAGGGAGAAAGGGAGGAGGGAGGAGGGAGGGGGGAGGGGGAAGGGGAGGAGGAATATTCTTTCACCTGCAGCCATCAATTTGGGAAATTCAGCTGGATAGAACACGGAATTTCTTCGTTAGAAGAAGACTCTCGAAGGAGAGAGAAATGAAGAGTGAAGAGTGAAGAAACACCTGTCTATGGCCTTTTCGATCGAAGGTAAGAAGAATATGAAGGAGAAAGGAGTGAAACGGATTGAATCCATGCAAGAATAAGAGGTCGTGAGAGGGAAGTACTATAGAGATCAAAAGGCTTCCGTTGAATGAGAGAGAAGAGATGTGAAGAGAGAGAGAGAGTGAGAGACTAAGTAATAGAATGACCAGTAATAATGAGAAGAAAGAGAGATATAGGGAAGGCATGGAAATACTATCGTGTGTTCACATACAACAAATCTCTCGTCTTCATTCATGAATAATATGATGCTATTAATATTAGGTTGATAAATAATTAAGAGTAATAAATTATTAGTTCTTCTTCGGCGATTGGGAATAAAATTGGGCAAGAATTGCTGCTGCTTCTTGTGGAGAAATTACTTGAGGAATTGAATGAGATGAAGATGAAGATGAACCTTCTTCTTCAGAGGGAGTTACAGGCTCATTCTGAAGAGGAACACCATTTAGAGAGAACGGGATGGAATTATTAAGATGATTACCTGTGAAAAGAGTTTAGAAAGTGGATGAGGAGTGGAAGGGGAAGGAGTGGGATAAGATGGCCATCCTCCATAGGGAGAACCTCCAGGATAGGATGAATACGCTCCACCATACGGATTGCCATATGGAGAGTATGGATATTGAGGATAGGGAGGAGGATAGTATCCACGGGGAGACTGTTGAGGAGATGAAGGATAGTCTGCAATGATAAAGATCTCACAACATGAAAATACCAATATGAGAGAAAATGTGATGATGAATGGATGATACTGGGAGGAAGTTGAATAACAGTGGGAGGATCATTAGCCTTCTTCGATGGATCGACTAAGAGAAGAGTTTGAGGAAGTGATCCATTTACTGTCGAATTAGACTGAAACAAATCGATTATAGTATAGTTCATTGAGATACTGTACCTTCAAAATATCGCCAGCTCCTGCAGGAACTTCCCATGTTGAATATCTCTCGAAGACTGGAGTTTCAACCTTTGATTGAGGAGGAGAAGGATAATAGGGATTGTATGGAGAGGGATAGGAAGGATAAGAAGGATAGGGACGAGGAAGGGGAGATATTGTCGATGGAGCCATTGAGGAGGGTACGATAGGAGTTGTTGTGGAGGGAGATACTGTAGTAGAGGGAAGGGCTGTCGGAGGTACGGTCTGGATTTTTGAAGTGTACTGAGAAAGATCTACTTGAGGAGCAGTGGGAACAGGAGATACTGTAGGGAGGACGGTTGCGGGGAGAGGAGATACAGTAGGTTGGGGTACTGTATATGAGGGGACTGACGGTTGAATGACAGTGGGTGAGGATACGGTAGCAACCGAGTATTGTGGGACGACTGAAGGCTGAGTCTGTACTACGGTAGGTTGTTGAGGGGATTGGACTGAGGAAAGTTCATTCAGTGATCGGGGAATTTGAGAAGGATATTGTAGTTGGGGTAGGAGCTGAATCACAGGAGGAGATGTTACTTGAGGTTGTGGTACTGTAGGAGGTACGGTAGATTGGGATACGGTAGGGAGAGAGACGGCACTATTGATTGTATGCACATACTGCTCATACAACTTCTGCAATCTCTGCAAGTGCTCCAAAGTTCCCAGATTGGGTGATACTACGGGTTCTGAAGGGACCGGCGGGGGTACTGTAGGTTGAGGAGGAGGAATGGGATGGGATACGATAGGTGCAGGGATGGATACGGTAGGTGATGCGATCGGTGTGGTGGGTACTGTAACCGGAGTAGTTTGGGCTACTTGAGAATACTCAAGTCTATTTCCCTTTCCATCGACGATTTCACCCTTTCCATTAATAAAGAGTGCTCCTGATCTTCTTCCAAATGATTCAGGAATGGCGATTGGTTGAGATGAAGCATGAGGACGATTAAGAGGATGAATCTCTGATGATAACTCCCTGAAAGGGAAGAAAGAGATGAGCATGATGAGAATGAATGTACCTGAGAGGAAGGGCTTCTGATGAAGGAAGGAATGAAAGAACGGGAGAGATCGGAGGAGAAGTATTTGATCTTAGAGATGTACCAGGAACAAAGACGAATGATCGAATGGGAAGAGAAGGTGATGGAGAAGGAGGAGGAGTAGGAGGAAGGGTGGAAGGAGGAGGAGGAGAAGGGGCAGGGGGAGAAGGATGAAGAGGATGGATGGTAGTTCCCATTCTTTGTCGATATTCATTGAATTTCGCATCAAGAGAAGGATCACCAGGGAAGAGAGCTTTCAATTGAGATAAGAATAGTTCTTCTTGATCATTAAGAGGAGGAAGAGTAGTAGTGGGAAGAGGAGTCGTTGTTGTAGTAGGAGGAAGGGTTGAAGTTGTTGTAGTTGGTTCAGGAGTAGTAGTAGTGGTAGGAGAAGGAAGAGGAATGAGAGGAAGAGAGATCACTGGTTCAGATCGAGTGAATGGAAGAGAAACTGGTGCATCAGAGATACTACTCTTACGAAGTTCCTCTGATAGAGCTGCTGATTGAGTTGCATCTATCTACAATTATTCATTGGTGATTTTTGGTTGAAAAGTAATGGGAAACTGACAGCTTGTAGTTTATTCTCCTTGAGAATGAATACTTGGCCCTTCTGAAGGGCTTCGATTAGAGATGGATCGGATAGAAGAGGAAGTTCATTCAATCGACGATGCTTACGAAGCTAAAATCGATTGATCCCAGTAGATGGAGGGAATACGATACCTTTCTTCTCTTGATCTGTTTAGAAGGAGGAATTGGTTGAAGAAGAGCTGGAAGAGGAGATGGAGTGGATGGAGGAAGAATGGGAGAAGGAGGAGGGGGAGAAGGGAAAGGAGTGGTAGGGAAGGATGAATCAAGGATTAGACGTTTCCTTTTGTCTGCAGGGGAAAGAGTTCGTTCCAGACGAGATACCTGCGGATAATATTACAATATTCTTAGTTCATGGGCTGTTTTAGTTGCATTAATTATATTCTTCATAATAATTGTAGATGGACATTTCTTACCTCATCTCTTAATTGTTCATATTCCTTCAATAATTGTGATAGTCCTTCATCAGATGGATTAGCATTTCTCACTCCAGAATAACGGATACGAGGAAGATGAGCCTGCCAATGGAAGAAATGAAGAGAAACACTCGAGAAGACTGATTTCAAGTGCTTCACTAAATTATTGCCAAGGAAATTGTTTTTCATACGTTAATAAATATGCTAATTATGGCTTCTTATGTAGGAATTCAGTGGAACCAAAAAGGTTCCCATATTTTCGCAAGTTGAAGGTGTTGCCAAACAGTTCTCAATAGGGTCATTATAACACCCGCGATTCCTATCTGCAATTGGGATGAAAGGGAAGAGAAGAGTGAGAGAAGGGAGAGAGGGAGGAGGATAAATATCAGTTTTGCCTTTCTTCCTATGGCAAATGTCTCTCCTTCATTGAAAAGTGAGTGAATTGGATGAGGGAACGGATAAGAGATAAAGAGATTTAGAGAGAAGAGGAAAGAGGGAAAAGTTGAACTGATGATTACGACATGATAAATTAGTGGATCGATTGGAAGGAAGAAAGAGGGAATAGTTTAAAGGGGGAGTGATGAAAAATACGCGCAATTGGCATCAAGAGTCATGAGATGTATAGAAACAATAAACGATCATGAATGATCGGAGTAATAATATGTACAAAGGAGAATCAAATATATTCCCTTCTTACATTGAGTAATCTTCCTGCTTCTCTCGCAATTTCCCTCAATTGCATTTCATTTCTCGATGTAGCCAATTGAGCCTGACCAGGAGCCTGAACATCGTCTCGATATCGATTCGCCTGAGATAATCAATAAACAATGGAATACGGTAGTTATCAACCTCTCGATGATACGGTAGATGGAGAGATTGCATCGCATATCCATCATAATCTTCAGTTGCAGCAGAATCGATAGTAGCCGATAGAGATGAGTAAGGAAGGAATAGTAAAAGGAAGAAGGGTGAATTCATTGAGTGTCTCATTCCAGTACAATGAGATCTCTCTCATCCACTATTTCTTCCCACTTTTTTGGTTGGCATTCAATTGCCCGCCCCTCTCTATCCCTTTATCCCTTCCTCCTATCTCAATTAGCCATGAGATGATTAGAACTATCTTTTCAACAATGTCGCAATCCCGAAATGGAAAGATGAAGAGAATAAATGAGTGCATGGATTCTCGGGAAGAGATCGAATGAGATTAGTGTATTCACACTGCAATAAGTGACCTCACAACGGTGATGTTTAACTGATAGATGTGATTTAGTCTATGATGAACTATCGTCATCCGAGGATGAAAGAGACGAACCAAAAAAAGCTAGACTGACTGTTTCAAAAAGGAGTGCCGAATACTCAAATTGCTGTTCTAGCAAAACCTTTTTTTACAATAGATATCGATTTTGGATTGCAACTACTGATACAGATACTACGGATTCTTATGATTGATACCTATTGTAAGGAATCAAACTGGAGCTTTCTGAGACTGATCGTCTCTTCCCTCAATTCCATCTCTTCCTCCATCATTCCCAATGGCAGTATCACTCACAAGTTGTTCCACTCTCTTTTTCTTCGATTGACCTTTCGTTTCAACATTTTCTCGATGGTTCTCATCGTCCTTCCCGATCTCGTTCATTACAATGGAAGAATGGGTGAGTATAAATGGTTGAATGCCATTCTCGACTTCGATCCGTTCCTTCCCTTCCCCTTTCCCTCCTCCCCTCTCCCTTTCCCCCATCATGAGACTCGCTCTACTACTGCCTATTCTCGTCGTTTTGTGAGTTATCCATCTGAGAATTAAAGGAGGAGCAAGATGAAAATTTCGATGAACATGATCCCAGCGTTATTTTGTCGCTTTCATTAGCCATAACAGTTTTCCGAATTCCCCAATTTGATATTTCATCACTGGCCAAAGTTATAGCGAATTGGCTGCCTGCCAAGTGTCCCTGACGGGCAGGCAACGAGAGTGCAAAATGAGGAAAGTGTATCCACCATTTGCATCTCATTCGATTCCTCAGACTCCTCCTTTAATACATTGAGAGTATTCATCCATTTTCTTATCTTATCCTTCAATTTTTCATTGCAGAGTTCGAACGGAGGAAACGACTGTGAGTTTGACACCTTTCTCTATTTATTTATTCTTCCAGATTGAATTGTTGCATAATATTTTTTCTGATACTAATTAATCCCCATGCCTATTAATCAGGAGAAAGAGACAGAGCGAAATCCCCGCCAAATCGAAGAAATAATAGTGACTGAGGATGATAATGCATTGAGTGGCCAACAATTGGATGCCCAGGATGAACCATTGAGAAGCACTCTTCATAATGGACCACTCTCACAAACTGTCACTGAGGTATGGAGGGGATACTATTCAACCATTCTAATCGAGATTGGAAACATCCAAAAGATATCCTCTCATCCAAAATATATATCTGATAATTTTTCTCCATTTTCAGTTGGGTGGTCGTCCAATTCTCTCTCAGGCCTTTGATCTCGGTAAGGCGACAGCCAATGAACCATATCGAATTGTGAGAAGAGAAAGACTTCGTCTTCCTACTTATGTCCATGATGTACTAGGAGGAGTTACTCCTCAACCTCTTCCCTACCCTTATCCCTATCCCGCCTACCCCTATCCTCCCTATCCATTCCCCTATCCTCCTTACCCTTATCCCTCATTCTACCCTCCCCATCTTTAAACGAACGAAACCCTTCTTGAATAGTCATTTCAATGATCTCATTTTGTATGTGTATGGAGATGGATCAAATCTGTTCCATTCCACTCTTTCCGTTCCATTGCAAACTCTTCCGTGTCTGTACATTTACTGTTGATTGTTCCACTATTTATTGCGTGACCTCGATTAAATATGGGATGTTACACTCTCCATAAAATGTACAGATAATCAGAAAAGAGATGACGAAGAGATTATGATTCGTATAATTGATGGAAGAATGATCGGAAGTCAATGATAGCCTTCCTTCTCGTCTCTTCCACTTCATTATCCACTATTCCAATCTGTCTCTTTGGATTCACTGGAGGCTCAGGAATTTTAGGAATGAATGCCTCAATAAATTAATCGTTTTTCTATTTTCCATTGATATTTGATTTGCCTGTGGTGGAAGAGGGAATTTCTCATGTTTCTCATTGCCTGGAATATCGAGCGGAATGAACGCAAATTTGGGTTGGAATCGAGGATTTAGCGCGAAATCGATCTGAAGAATGAAGTTTTGAAGAGAATGTGAAGAGCTGAAACCTTCTTTCCGAATACAGTTTGAGTTTCGAATAGATTAGTTGTCTCTGCTATTCTACTCGCTCCTCCCATTGGACGAAGAGTAGAAGGAGAGGGAGGAGGAGGACGATGGGTGGTAGATGGAGGAAGGGGGGTTGTTGTAGTTGATGTCGTCGTAGACTGGGTTGTCGTCTGAATCACACGATGGATTATCCATCGAAGAGAAAATGAAGAGATGGGGAAAAAAGATCTACCGTGAATATATCGGGATCGATCTTCGCTCTTCTCACAGCTTCAGTTGTCGTCGTAGCTCTGATGAAGAAATTGTTAATCGAAAAAGATTACGTAATGAATCGAAAAGTTGAATACTCACTGAGTTGTAGTAGTTGTAGAAGGAGTAGTTGCAACAGTAGTCGTACTCTTCTCAGTGGTAGTCATATCTCCCATGAATCCCATTGGTCCCATCACACCATTCACATTCGTTCGATGCCATTTACCCGCAGTCTTCACAACGGGAGTCCATGGTCTGCAGAGATGGATCGCCCTTTTTTTTTTAGAAAATATTGAATATACACCTATCGTTTTTTTAACGGGTTTCTACATGCGAGAATGTTATGGGAAAATGTTGTACGAGTGCAGTCACGTTTAGAGGAAAGGTGTAATTCGGAAAGGAATGCGACACTGTGGACACACTACATTAGTTACTTTCCGAACTTTTCTTTTATGGTTGAGAGCGTAAGTAGATACACTAACCGTAAAGGAACATTAGCAGGTCGGGTGAGATCAGAAGGAGGGCCTCCTCCAGGGAAAAGAAGATGAGATGTGAAGAATACTCTTCCATCAGAGAGTTCTCCCACTCGATAGAATAGATCGGGATAGGGAGAATTAGCCATGTAGGGAGGAGGACCAATGAATGAATTTGAAGGATCAACTCGAGGTGAAGAGGAGACTGATCTGAAGAGAGATTATGAAGAGGAATGAAGAGAGAACTTATCAGAGTATTCACTGGATAACCTATTCTATATGAAGTGAAGAATACCTGTCTTCATGAACTTCGATTGTCTCAGATGCAACAAAAGATACAAGAAGGGCAAAGAATATCATTAGGAAGGAAATGGAGAAGGGAAAGGGAACACTTTCCCTCTTATAATCTTCCCTCTACGAACTTCTTCCCTCCATTGTCTCATCGAGTTCAGATTTAGTGAATACTCGATAGTAAAGGAAAGATCGGCGTGAAACAACTCATTAGTTCTCGAAACTTGCAATCCCATGCACTTACTTGATCATTCACATTCCTCTTCACTCTTTCACTCAACTTCTTCCATATTGTACACACATAATGATTTAGATCAAACAAATTATTTATTTCTCAGATCAAAGTGTAACAATCTCTAGACAGGGTATCTCAACAATGAACGATAACACGTCTAAACAATGGCAACGTATCAAGCACCGAATATATCTCTAACCAAGTCTCTATATGCAATACTCTACCAATACTACTATTATTATTACTGTATCTCAATAAATGAAAAATGAATCTCTCCTCAAATGAATCTCTCCTTGTCTTAGAGGGGAGAAGTGTGAGATGAGGAAGGTTCCAGTACGAGAACTGTTCTGAAAGGGAATATAATTATAGAGAGGTAGATCATTCGATATCATCTTCTCACCTCGATGGAATATACACACATACGTGATGGGATCTATTTGCATATCCACTATTGAATGTGTGATATTTCGACTTAGCATCCACTCTCGAGTGACCACCGTATTTCTCATCGTCCGAACAAAGAGCAATAGCGAATCTACAAGAGATAGTCAATTATCCCCTTGTAGATATGAGGTAATGCAAAATAGTCCACTCACTCATTAGCATAGTTCACTCCCACTTTGTAATCAGCGAAACTTTTCTCGTGATGGAAATTGAATATAAATATGAGTGGTCCTCTCTCGAAGACAATCACTTTGTCTCCCTGATGCTTCCATGACACATATGCCTGAGAGAGAAAGAGATTGGTATGATCATCTCGACGAGGAGAATACTCACATTTCCCTCATGGAGGAAACCGTGTTTCTGCTCCAATAGATTCATCGATCGATCCCATTCATTGAGGAACTTGTATCTGATACAATATAACCCTTTATCTCTCCTATTTCTTCTTTTTTTTCTCACCTCAACATTTGATCATCAGCTAGATTGAATTGTCTTCGTGCATAATGGAAGCTCTCTCCATTTCCTTCTCGAGGGAAGTCCAACCACTCCGGATGACCAAACTCATTTCCTGCAATGATCATCCATTACACCTCTCTATTCTATCCTCTATGGATACCGATGAAATTGAGCCATGCTTCTCCTCCCAATGCCATGGTCAACAGTCTCATCTCCTTATGGAGTGCCAATCCTCTCTCGATGATTGGAGTGAGAGGAGATAGACAAGACATGAAGTCGTACATCTCTGAATGAAAGGCCATTGACCTCCCGTCCCCTCTCCCCTCTTCCCTCCTCACCCTTATCCATCATCCAGAAAGCAAGAGTCTTATCTCCTACAAGGGCTTGATCGTGAGATTCAGCGTATGCAACATGACTCTCGAGATATCTACAATCTTTCATCTTCCTCTTTCTCTTCCTTTCCTTCTAACCTTCTATCCTCCAAAGTGTGAACAATCTTGGATAAATCCCAATCTTCATCTTTCTCATGCTTCAATAGCTTAATCCACATATCAGGAATGGCCATTGCCAATCGATAATCGAATCCTTGTCCTCCTTCTGCCACTGGACGACAGAGAGCAGGCATTCCTGATACTTCCTAAGAGGAGGGGATCATTGAGGGAGAGGGGGGGGGGAGAGGGGAATACCTCTGCAATAGTGATCACGAATGGATATTTCTTATGGAGGAAGTGATTGGCAAGAGTGAGATACACAATTGAATCACTATCTGCATTCAATCCAAAGTACATCGGATATCCACCAGCGAAATCGTCGTCTAAGAGAGAAGAGAAGAGAGTGAAGAAGGGATGAGAAGAGACTAACTCAATCCATGAGAATGATAGATCATTGAAGTAACTCCATCGAAACGGAATCCATCGAATCCATACTCATCGATCCACCAACGGAGATTAGATAGAAGAAAACGGAGAACTTCGATTCTTAACGATATCAGTGAGAGAGAGAGGGGAAGAGAAGGAAGAGATACTTGGTATAGTCGAATAGACGAGAATCCCATTGGCTGTGATATCCTCTTGCTGATCCGTGGAAATAACAATCTGTCGTACCATCCCACTCATTCAGACCATCAAGAATGTTCTAAAAGAGATAGGATGGATGGATTGAGATATGTGATTAACTTACCTTGGATGCGTGGGAATGGACAACATCGAGAAGGATAACGATACCAAGGGAATGGGCTTTATTCACGAGATATCGAAGATCATCCGGAGTACCGCATCGACTGATAATCATTCCCCCTTCCCACAGATAAACAATTAAAGATCGTACCTCGAAGCACCAAAGAAACTAGTAACTTGATATCCGAATGAGGCATAATAAACATGCTCCATTACTGCCATCAATTGAATGCAATTGTATCCTGCAATAATCGATCAATTGATAGTGTCATCTACTGTATTCCAAACCCTGTCTATCGATTCTTGGAATGACGTCATCTGCGAATGCGCGATAAGTGTTCACTTTTCCATCGGGAGAAGAGATTCCGACGTGAGCTTCGTAAATTCGAAGTGATTTCGGTCTCTCAGGATGATTATCAGTCAATTCGACGCGAGTCGGAGGATTGTACATTTCCTGAACGGATAATTATCGTAATCTCATATCTCAATCAATACCTGGTGGTAGACGACAGAATCTGTGGGTCGAGTGACATAGGTAGCCCATGGAGATAATTTGAGAGTTGTCTTTCCATCCTTAGTCACAGCAGTCTTCAGTTTCGATCCATGCTTGATTCTGCACGTTCCATCCTCGGAAGGAGGAATAGAGAGAGTGAATCGACCGAATTCACCCTTCGTGTACACATTTGCTTGTTGATCCCAATTATCTGAATTATCGATTGATTAGTGATAAGAAAGGAAGGGATAACATACTGAAGTCTCCAACGAGAGCGATTGAATCTGCCCCTGGTGCCCATTCCATACAATTGACACTTCCATCCGATTGCACGTGCAGACCGAACTCCTTGTAACCACTCGTGAACTTATCGATCCCACCACACTTAATCGTATTAATTAGACAAAGGAGGACGATTAAAAGACAAACCTTCTCGATCTTGCTGAGTGTCTCTTGGAAGACAGTGTATCTTCTGCATATCTCACCTTTGAAGGGATCGAGATAAGGATCTAGCTGGATTAGATCAAACAAGTTGGGAGGAATAGTTTCCACTTTCATCTTCTGCAATGGGGAGAGTAATCACGTAACGTCACGAAACGAGCGAGTGGCTATCTAGCAAGGTTCACGCACGAGAGAGATAAATGTTGTTTACAACGCTAACTTCGCAAAGACCAATAACATATTAGGAAATACAAGATAGTGTGCACGTTAAACTGGAATTTATCCAAGTGATGGAGTGTTATCAACCACACGAGAGGGATAAACAAAGCAAAAATCGATACGAGTAGGTCAAAAATTCGAGAACGAAATTAAATCAGTTTTTGAAACATCGTGTGTCGAGATCTCGACAAAACTCAGTGCCAGCAATTGCACCCTCGTCACACTACGATCGGATTTTTTTTGATTTATCGATTTTTTTATTATTCATAATTTTCTTTTTCTATATTCCGTATGCTCGCAATGTTCAGTGTAGTTACGTTGATCGTAATATGGAATTTTGGTTGATATTGAGTTGATTTCCACGATGTTTGCTTTGACTGATTTTGTACTTTTTTCTTCATACTCCTTATAAATTCTCCTTATTCCAGTCATGTTGGCTACCTGACCTGGATCATACCTAAAGTTTCCATATTACAGGGTACTAAATCAGCGATCATGGGAGCTCTAAGCAAGGTTGCTCCGGTGCTGCTCCGTCCGGCACTGAGAGAACTTCCCTTCGTCCGATTCTCTCATGCTCATCTCTTCCGTAAGAGACCCGGACAGCTTATTGTGAACAGGATCAAGGATCTCTCCCATTTCTACATGATCGGTATTGGATTCCTTCCTTGGTTGGCCGTCGTCACTTACGCTCACATCGTGTATGGACCTTGCGAGCTGACTGACATCCCCAAAGAGGTATTTATACTTTGATCTGTCCCGTAAATGATTTTAAGCTGGAAAAAATATTTTATTTGTAGGGTCCTGCTCCTCACTACTGGCAGTACGAGCGTACTCCTGTCAGGTACGTTTATTACTCTTTTTCCCTTCAGTCCTATGTTATTTATTCCTTATAATTTTAGTTTGCGAACTAATCCTACATTTATCTAATCTTACGTGAATAGTGCTTGGTAATACAATGAATATATGATGTGTGATGTTGCAGACAATGGTGGGCGAAATGGTTCGGAGTGTCCGATATGGAACATCACGAGAGAAACCTCGCCTACTACGAGAAACAGGGAATCGTTTCTCGCTGGAGGTAAGACTTCGAAGGGAATAAAGATGACTGGGTGGATATTTAATTTGAATCTTATTCTATAGTCAATTATGTATCCATTGATTTTTGTCTCAACGCGGTTATTTTGCCTATGATATTTTAATTGCAGACAGGTGGAGGATCGCGTGAAGCATCTTGAGGGAGAGCGTCTCGATTACAAGGGATGGTCATATCAGCCAGTCTCATCCACTTGGACTGACTATGGAAGATGGCAGGCAGTGAGACTCAGAGATCAACACGAACAATTCGGACACTATGCTCAGTAAAGAGTCTTATCTTCTCTTTCTCTTCTCGAGATAGGCCAAATTACATCTGTTCCTTCTATGCCTGTACTCTCGACAATTATGTTACTAGGAGAGACACAAAATCTCAAGTTCGTCCGTATATTTAGTTGTAGTCGTTTGTTCGTTTCGATAAAGTGTGTATATCGTCACTATTGTTTATTGTGTACTCTGTTCATTCGTTCCTATCGACAAAGATACCTATGAATGAGTGATAAAGATAGTAACCACTCACGTGATTCTAGATTAACCACATGTACAGTAGCTCCAATTCCATTCGAGGTGCGTCCACCATATTGAAAATATCGATCGAGAGTAGATCAATTACAGATTGATTAAAGTATGCTCGAGTCCCTTGTCACTTGGGTACTCAATAATTATGTCGGAGACTATCTTGAGAATTTGAACACTGATCACATATCCGTTGCCCTCTTATCCGGTTAGTGGCCTACCTGTAAGAAATATACAATGGCAAAAATGTGCAGGCCAAGTAGAGCTGGAGAATGTCCCCCTCAAACAATCTGCATTGCGGAAGTTGGATCTCCCTCTTACGGTAAGGATACGGTAGGAGAAGAGTAGATATCGATTGATTGATTTGTAGGTGAAGAGTGGAGTATTGGGGAAATTGACTCTGAGTGTGCCTGTTACTCGAGTGAGGAGTGAAGCATGGACACTTCGATTGAGTGATGTATTGGTTCTACTTGGACCTGAATCATCATGTAAATATGATGCTGAGGTATAATAAGAGAGATATTCAATGAAATACTGAATGATTGAAGGTGGAAGAAGCGGGAGATCAAACAGGGAAACAATCTCAATTGGATGAATTGGAGAAACTTCATCATGTGAGTCAAAGAAGGAATATTGTAGATGAATGAGTATTGATTAAGAGTGAATTGGCTCAAGCGATGGGATTGACTGTCCCTTCAGAAGTGGACAATTCGTGGTGGGGTGCTTCCCTTCTATCTACAGTACTCAACAACATCCAGGTACTGTAGATAATCTTCTTTTTTTAAATCAATATTGAATTCTTAGTTGATTATCTCAAACGTTCACATTCGATACGAGGATTCAACATCGATCGGAGGGAGATCATTCTGTGCAGGAGTGAGAATACAGAATGTTGTAGTGCAGACGACGAATCACCGATGGGTACGGTATCTGCTTAGTTTATTGATTTATTGTTTAACTCACAATGCAGAAACCGGGATTCGTGGAACCAGTAGAAGGTGCGAATGTATTCAAGAAATTGGAGTTGAAGGGATTTTCATTCTATTGGAACTCTGGAGAGTCATTGTCTCCTAATGTGAAGAGTGTCAAGGAAATACAAGTAAGTAAACACTTTTATTTAGTAAAGTTGGAAGATTCGAGTTCTAGACTGATTAACTATACTATGATAATATTCTTTGTAGGGTCTTCTCTCCCCTGAGAACATGGGCACAAATTCATACGTTGTCGCTCCCTGTTGTATTGAATTGAGAATGGAGAAGAACACGAGTAAACTACCACTTAAAGAGAAAATGCCACGATTCAAGGTTAGACATATATATTCATTGTGATATGTGTTAAAATATACTGTCCGGCAATATGAATATCAATAATTTCCCTGAATGTGCACTAATCGATTTTTCCTTGTTCAGTTTCTTCTTCGTCCTGAGACGATTGCACTCGAATTATCAGGAGTGCAAATGAGAGATATGAGAGCTGTTACGAGAGAATGGGCGAGATTCGAAAGAGCACGACCACATAGAAAATGGAGACCTGAAGGAGAAATACATGAACAGTTAGTGAAAGAGAGAAGATAGATCAAAGATCAACGGAATATTACAGTGCCAAGGAATGGTGGATCTTCGCGAAGAATCGAATAGTTGCTGAAGGGAAACTAGATTCATTCCGGTGGGTAGTCTACCGTATTCCCCTTTCTCCACTCTTTCTCATACCGTAATCTCTTCTCTCAGTCGTACATGGTCATTTGCTCTTTCTCGTGCTCATCATCTCAATGTATATGCAAGATCATATAAGAGGAGATTACTCTCATTGGTCCATTCTGCACTTCCTCCTCCATCGTTAGTTTACATTTAACTATGCTCCTTTTATATGGATTTGAGATTTTTGTAAGCGTGCAATATTTTAATGTGATTGGAATATGCGACGTAGAATGTGATTGATTTCAGCGGAGAAGTGTCTAAGGGAGGAGATACGAAAGAGGAGACGATTGGATCGAAGGAGGATAAAATGGTTATGAGACAGATTGAGAGAGATGCACAATACTCATTCAATGTAAGTATACAATTTCACATTTTTGGAAAGGAACGCAAAGAATTGCTAGTTCATTATTTTTTGTTCTTCTTTTTGTGATATATTTTGTACACATGTGGTTCTAAGAGAAGGGGGAGGGGGAGGCATGTCTAACAAGGAGATGGACGTTTAAAAGTGCACTATTGTGTGTAATTGCAGGAACTCTCCATTATCCGTGACGTTGTCTTCTCTCGACTTATTCGTGAGAATCGAATTGATTCTGGACTGAATGAAGAGGAAGATGAGATTCCATTCGAAAGTATTAACACTGAGGAAATTCCGATTGGAGATGGAAGAGAACAGGCAGCTAATGGTGAGATGAAATATTGATTTGTATTGAATAGGACTTATTGTGAAGGAAGGAACTTTTACTATGTTAGAAATAGTGTGTGAAGGAGTAATTCTCAGGTGGAGGAGGTCTCTATGCATGGATGACTTCATTCTTCTCATCTGCCATTGAAGAAGGAGAAAATGAGGATAAGAAGTATGATTTCGGTATTGATCTCAGTGAATTGAGAAGTGATCTACCAAGTGATCTGAGGGAGAAGGAGAAAGAGGTTAGTTAATGAGTAGTTTCCAAATTTAATAGTGAATAGTTAAGATGGATAAGGAACTTCTGGAGGTATTACACGATTCATGGGACGATTCTACCCTTCTTCGCAAGGATTACCTTCTGGCTGATATTGCCATGAGGATAGATCATATCACACTCAGACTTGTCGATTCTAATGTAAGTTTGTATTCGATTTGAGTGATCCCTTTTACATGATGATTCTCCTCAGGGTTCCTCTCGTGAAGGTCGAGTAATGGCAGTTGATCTAATGGGAGTATCATCTCAAGTGGAAGTATCTCCTCGTACTCATTCAATATCTCTTTCCCTCTCTGTTCATGATGTATCACTACAGAGACTGCAGATGGCACCATCTACTCCCGTGAGTACGGTAGGAGAAGGGAAGGGGAGGGAGTATGATGAAATAAGGCACAATAAGAATTTTTAAAATCCTTAAAACATAGTTTGAAGTGTTTTGTTTGTGAAACAATATAATTTTGGCAGAGTGGAGAAGAGGAGGATTCTTCGTTGATGTATTCACTGGCAGAATACACTAACATTCTCTTTGCCATGGGAAGAGATCAGAAGAGAGATGGAGAAGGAGAAGCACTATTCAAGTATGTGTACAATTTGTGCATTGTTTTTTTTTCTGAATTTTACCTAGAGTTTCTGAACGTTCCTTACGAACAGATTTTTTTCGTATGAATTGCAGAATGAAATTAATAAGTTTCTCTTTTCAGACTCTTCTACAAACGTCGTTCAATCCAGAATGTTCGCCATTCGATCGAAGCATCGTTTAGACCACTCTCAGGAATGTATGATAAAGTGAGTATTATTATATCTTCGATCTAATACAATGGGAATGTAACTGTGACCATATTGAGGATGCCTTCGCTGGTCTCATTGCTCTTTTCTCTGATGGAGATGTTGATGAAGAAATGGATGAAAGTGAAGAATCAAAGAGGAAGAAAAGAGTGAATGCAAAGACGAATACCCAAGTCAATGCATCCATTCGATTCCCTGCTGTTAGTCGCACACTTACAGTCTTTATACCAATTATCGATGATCTCAGGTGAAATTGGAGATTCGAAAGTGTGGAGAAGGTCTAATAGGAAGGCCGATAGAAGGAGAAGAGAGCAAAGCTATTGCTACTCTTGGCGTTGAAGAAATGATGGTTGTAGTGGAGAGTAAGGAAGAAGAGGTCACTCAGGTAAGAAGAAAAGGGTACAAGTGAGGGATGGAGAGATGAATGATAATTTACAGACGAGAATCTCTATTGGTCATATCGAATTAGAAGATAACATGGAGGGATCACCCCATCCTCTTATCACAACGAAGACTTGTCATAGGATAGGTGGAGATACGGTAGGAATCTATTGATAAGTGACTATTTAATGAGTGAATGTACAGCACGCATCATCTCTATCTTCATCATGGCCTCAATTGCACACTTCTTCTGCAGACGATTCTTCCCTTTCCACTTCCCTTCCTCATTCAAATGGAAGGAATAATGAAAAGAGTATGTTTATTCTTAGGGGGGGGGGAATGCTGGCTTTATCACGTCCGCATTAGATATCATTTCCTTTTTTTCCTCCATTAATTGAGATTTCCTTGGTGTGAAAGAAAGAATGACGACAATGCGGGGGAGGAGAATCTGTTGCCATGCATTTATACCCCCCCCCCCCCTGTTCTCCCTTCTCTTTCTTTCTGATCCGGATACAAGATGTATCCGGAATGGATTGAGATAGAAGGAGCCCCAATACTGTACTTTTTACACGTGGGAAAGGAGAGGAAGTCTCGAGTTGGTGAGAGTTGTCAAGGGGAAGACAACTCTCACCATCTTCCATCTGACAGGAAATGAGATTGAGAGGGATGAGTAGGTGGATCAAGGATTGAAGAGAGAGAGAGTGAGGAGGGAGAGGAGGAGGTCCTCCCTTCCCTCCCTCTGTAGTCAGAGGAAGAAGTGATGGGAAGTGTCATGCGGAGTGACGATTTCCTGTTATGATCATGATGATATTCCAGGAGAAGAATTGAGTGAGAGGAAGACGAGTACGGTAGTTGAGAATGGTCGATCAAATGAAGTTACTGTACTATGCACAATGTATGGAGAGACAACGACTGAGAATAAGGTGAGACATTAAATCTCACGCTAATTACGCTCCCAAGTTCTTCTAAATTTGATTATTTTTCCGTTCATGAGTTTTTATGATGAACAGTTTTTAAGCTGTGGATTTTTAGTGTGTATCTGTAGTATTCACTGTCCTTCCCTGTTATTCCACTTACTCTTATTCCCCTTGTTAGAAGAACAGTTATTGTTGCGAGTATTCCATGACATTTAGAGAGAGATGGAGTAGGAAATACATGAGAAAAGAAAATGAGGAATAATGGTAGGAGATTTGATGAGTGTATGACAGGGAGTATGGACAGTACTGGAAATATATGGATGGAAAAGAATGGGGGAAGAGACGCCTCTCATTGTCTTTTGTGAGTGAATGAATATTATGATACAATTAGGAGTATACTGAAGAATGCAATGAGAAATAACAGTGCCCAATCGAGTTTATGACGGCAGAAGAGATTGATTGATTGAGGATGGAGAGAAAGGGATGATCAATTGTGGATATCGAAGTAGATCAGATGGGACGATCGAATAATTGAGATCTCCATTCATTCAGACGAAACATCTTTCCTCCTCCTCCTCCTGATCGTTTCCCGAATCTGAAGTCATTATTGATTATTTGGCATTACAATTAGATCGTGTACATTTGTTATGATCAAGTATTCTCTGATTTGGGGTTTGTTAACGTGAGCAAATGTTTTTGGTTGCATCTCTAGAAGGGTAAAACGGAAGGTATGATTAGTGACACTGAGGATATGACGATCGACCCCCTTATTAGTGTTTCCCCTTCCCTTTTCGAAACAGATGATACTGCTTGTAGGGGAAAGTTGACGAAGGAAAAAGGAAGTGCATCACGATTTAGGCATACTCTATTGCTGTATCATAATCAATTTCAATACGCGCGATGAAATACTGAGCTTTGAGTGTAGTATAATCTAGACGTGATTGATCCCTCACCTCATTCTTCCTCCAAGAGCCTGCGATTTGAGATCGTCTAGATTGAATGAAGAATCACGACGATCCATCAGAATCGGATGATAGTCATCTGAATTGATTGGATTACAGTAGAATGATTGGGGATACTGTAGATAAAGGAAGGGGAAGAACTGACCGAATGCTTGTACTGTGCATAGAGTGATAAGGAGAAGAGATAGAAGGAGGGCCATCTGAATAAGGGAGGCCATTCGAATGAAGCGATTGGAGAAGAGAAAGGGGAGGAGTCAGAGGGATAGAGAGACGAGAGATATGTACTAGAAGGAGGAGGAGGAGGAGGAGGGACCTCACTGAGAAAGATGGAATATCAGAGAGGAAAGAGGGAGGGGTTAATGAATGTGAGAGAAAGGAATCTTCCGAACGATTATCGTGTATTCAGAGAGATCCTTTGTTCTAAAAGAGCACGTCGAAACATTGAATTAATTTGTTGCGCAGACATATCTCATCATTTATATCCCTTTCTACTAAACCTGAATTCATTCACACACTTTTCAGTTCATTGATAACGGATTTGTAGTTAATACATCGTTCTCTTACAGAGAAACATGACGATGGAAGTAGAATTGAATGGAGTTGAGATGGGAATGAGTAGAAGAAGTTGGAGTGCATTACTCGATATAATGGGAGTAATTGGAGTAGAAGAGAAAGATAAAGAGAAGAATGATCAACAAAAAGGAGGAAAGAGTAAGTGGTCGTCTCTTCTTGTCATTCATCTCGAGAAGAAGGAAGAAGATGCACCTTTTCTGTCCCATTCCATCTCCTTCCATATAGTTAATCTGACAATATTGCCTCATTTATCCTCCCTCATCCATCTTTCTTCCTGTCTAATTTAGCTGCACGTATTCTCCAATTGGAAGAGACGTCTTTTGTGGTCTCGAGGGAATGTTCAAACAAAGTTCATACGACCATAAATGATCAAAATCGTGAACTCATTATTATTTTCCTTTCAGAATCATCAATGGAAGTTTCTCTTCGTCTCAATTCATTCATTGTTCATATGGAATATCCAGGAGTTGCCTATCGATTGGGATCTCTCGTCTTCCATGATTTCACTCTTAGTACAATTGTCAGTGATTTCATCTCAATTTCTCACGCATTTTAGGGTAGGGAAGACGTCTGAAACTGCGTAGATTCTCATGTAAAAGAAGGTGGGAATGGGAGATATCTCATGATGATCGAAGATGGAAACAATTCTGTTAGTCTCATCAATAAGGGATTACGATAATCGATTTCAGACTGGTGATTATGTTAACGAGAAGGAATCGATGACGATAGATGCTGCTTTCTCTTCTCTTACTGTAGTCGATCGATCTCCCCACTCGATACAGTATGACACGAGGATGGTATTGAGTGGAGAGAGGACAAAGATGCGAATCGTCAAGTGAGTTTATTCTGTTGTGTTGTTCTCTCTTGTAACACCTGACTGACTACAAAATGATGGGGATTGGTCTGAATTGAGCAGTGTTTCAGTGGGGTTAAGAAAGTTGTAGTGATGTAGTGGGCATGAATGCGTATTCAATTCCATCGTCATTTCAACTTTGATTACTTTTTGGACGGAGATGAGAAAAGAAGTGTCAAGTATAGATATCCGTTATGGGTATTCATGGAAAGTAGACGACAACGGAAAGAGTGGAGGAAATGGAATCATGAGTTTGGGGGAGAAACTGATGGGCAACCCAATGGAATTGTTTACTCAAGGGATACTGTATTTATGATGATGGTTTCAGATATGGTAAGAGTGCGTCAGAAGAATGTGATATGAGAGTTGGATTGGAAAGTGGAGAGACAACTCGTCTCATTTACACTCACACTCATCGATATCTTTGTGCACTCATGGACTTCTGGTGCCAATTCGCTGAATTACACGATCTAATCAATAAGAGTAGACAAGAGAAGGTAATGAGAGATATTGTAGTCTACCGTATTCCTCTCTTTCAGATGGAACAAGGTGGAAGGGCCAGAGTCCTACTTGATTTCAAGCTGCCCTGTATGGTGGATATTGTACTTCCGAGGAGTTATCAAGATGAGAAGACATTGGTACTGTCTGCCAAAGGTTAGCGAACACAATTGATACTATGAACAACACCGTAATCTACATCAATCTAGGAGTTCGAGTTCACAATTCGATGGAAATGGCATCATCTCTCTGTGATCTATTGGATGAATTGTGTCTTGAGAGTGAAGATGAAACGGGAATCGATTGTCTACTCGATAAAATGCAATTGATGCTTACTGGGGTTACTCTCCATGATGGAATAAGGAGAGAACCAGGAGTTAAGGTGAGGCTATGATATTATTATATTGATACTATGGGTTGACTTGTCTGAAATCGACGAAAGAGGCAAATTCGATTATGTGTAAGGATATTGCGTATTGAATTATTTCAAATATTAGGTGCGATTGAACAACTCATTTTCCAGTGGTCAGCACTATTTTTATGCACAGAGATTGAATCCATGCACGTGCTCTCTCTTCTTCCTTCTTCCTTCTATTTCTTCTTCTTATCCTTTTCATCCTTCTCATCTTCTTCCTCTTCTTCATCCTCTCCCTCCTTCTCATCCTATCAATTATCATTCATTACCGTATCCCTTCTCTCCTCTACCTTATCATCATCTTGATTCTCAGATGGAGGTGCACCTCCTCCTGGTTGTCCTTGTTGATCTCCTTGATAGATGACATATACAATTCCTCCTCCTCCAGGCATTCCTGGCCATCCTCCTTGTGGAGGAGGAGCAGTAGCAGCTGCAGCAGGAGGGGCTGCAGGTGGAGGAGCTGCAGCAGAGGGAGGAGTAGGAGCAGGAACCATCTTAGAGGCTGGCTGAATTATGATAGATGATAGGAGAGAGAGGGATGGGATACGATACTTTGGCATTCTTATCGGGAACGTCGTATCCATCGAAATGGACCTTGATGTACTTGCGATGAGTGCAATCCGCGATTTTCTGAATGGGATTACGATGGTTTGATCGATAATTGAGGGGAATACCGTATACCTCAATGTATGCCTTCTGCGTCCACATGAGCTTCACATTCGATTCAACTCCCGGTGGATATGCCATAACAACGGTGAATCGATCCTATGAGAGAATAGAGTATCATCTCAAAGGGAAGAGATTCGAGTATACCTTGAGATTGGGTGCTTTTCCATCAGCACATCCCTTGTACGATAGTTTGATAATCTTGCTTTCTCCTGGACGAAGAATGAAGTGAATTGGACGCATACGATACACTCCCGGAGAGGTTGACTTCATCTAAGATATTCAATCAATTGGATGAGATTACGGTAGAAAGGATACTGTACCTTGAACATAATCGATCGATCTCCCTTATTCTTCACTTCAATATTACGAACTTGTTTCTTATTCTCTGGCTGATATGTGATCTGCAAAGAATGATCATGATCTTTGATCTTTGCTATTTTTGAACTGACAACTTCAGGGAAGAAAGTGACACAATTGGGTAGTCCTTTGTCTCCCTCTCCCTTTCCTTCTGGCTGAGCACTCTTGGGACAATCGATAGTAGGAGGACGAGCATCATCCGATCCTAATCGGAAGATTACGGTACTCGTGATCTGCTGTGGTCTACAGTACTCACCTCCTCCTCCCTCTTTCTTCTCTTTCTTCTTCTTCCCATCCTTTGACTTGCTAGGAGCGCCCATTCCAAATGGATGCAGGAGGTATGAAATGAGTGGAAAAGAGAGGGGAATGATTTTCCATAGTTTATCATCATCAAAATAAAGCAAGTTGATTGGATTATCGAGAGAGTAAAGGGAAAGAGGAGAGCTAATCCCATAGACGAGAGTCAAGCCCGCTCACACCGTGCCTCGCAAGTAAAGTGGTCGGTATCCTGCGAGAACACTCGCATAATGGAACTACAGTATGATTTGTAAACAAACAAACAATTCGGAAAATATTCGTGAATGCTAAGACATAAATATTGAATATATCCACTTGCAGCCACTGAATCAATGTAATCGATTACTCGACTTTTCTTCCTTCTGTGTTGAAGTTTTGCCCTCTAACTTCTTCTCCATTCCAATCGATCTTGAAGTGACTGCACTCAGAAATCTGAGCAATGAGGAATCACATTCTAGTCAGTTTACTATCTATTTTTATGACAGTAAACATTCTTCATTTTAGTCCCCGATATGTCATTCCTGATTACAATGCGAAGATTCCGATGGGAAATGACCTCTCGATTCTTCAAATTACTCCGAGGAATACTTGAATTGAATCTGGGAGAGCCACTTATTCCTTCTCCAGAGACAATTCCAATAGAGATTCTCTCTCGACCTGATCTCACTGTGGTCCGTTCCCTCTCTTAATTCTCATCCACTAATGGGATCATTGCAGGAAGTAGGATCAGACAAGAGATATCAGACACTCTCAGTTCGAATTCAATTGGAGGAAGTAGTAGCAGAGTGTTCCATTGGAGTGGGAGGAGTTGATGAGACACTCACTGCACCTCTATGCACTATTCATTTCGTCCAGGTAAGAGAGAAGAAGGGGGGGGGGGGGCTATTCATGATCAATTATCTTTCAGGCTCGTTTGTCATTCGATGCATCGACTGATGGTCAAGCAGAGATTGATCTGATATGTGAGAGAGCGACGATAGTGGATAGAAGAGAAGGAGGAGTAAGGGAGGAATATGGATATGTCCTTTCCCCATTAGATACCAATAGTACAAAGTGAGTATAATTCACAGAAGGAGAGATAACTCGTTCGCTTCAGATTAATGGGAGAGGCTCATTTGATGCTTCGTAAGGATGAATCTCCTCTTCTCACTGTAGTCATTGTCAATGCGAGGATTATTGTAGTACCTGATCTACTCAATGATATCAAGGACTTCATTCTCATTTCACCCCATGGTACATTGTCTATTTTATCTCTATTTCGATAATGGTTCATTTCAGATGTTCCTTGTATTCCTGATTCTGGTCGATCTCAATCAGGAGTTATCAATAGAACATCTGCTGCTCCGCCCATCGCCCTTCCACAAGGACCACCCAATCATATTAAGGTGAGAAGAAGAGGGAGGGGGAGGGAAGGGGAAGTAATTGATCTCTTCAGTTGACAATGCGTGATTCGTCTCTTATCTTCCTCGAGAAGCCACTCGAAAGAGATTCACTCGCACTAATCGCCCATACGACGACTGTACTCCAAATGACTGAGCATGGAGGGAATCTGAATGCGACACTCGAAATACAAGTGAGGATGACGATAGAGACATGACCATATCCTCCTCCCTCTCAGGGAATGTCCTTCTCATGGTGTACAATGAATGAGGAATGGCATCGAAGTGTCTTCTCCAATGAATTCTCTGCCTCGGTTGATCTCCAAATGGCGAGGGATGTCAGTCAATCGGGACTATCAGCCATTCCATCACTCATTCAACCAAAGATTGAATTGGGAGTAAGCATATTCCTTTCTCTTCTCATCTTCTAATCATCTCTCTCAGGCTCAATTAGTTGGTCTAATCTGCAAGGTTTCTCCATTGGACGTCGGCGCTCTTCTCGATATATCCACTAATTTCGCTTCATTCATGACGACGAAACAGCGATCACTCTTCACGAAACCGCCAGATGCAGGTATTGATTGAATGAATTGACTACCGTAATCTCCCCTTCTTCCACTCAGGAATAGCAATGGGTCGAATAAGTCTTCAGTGTGAGGAAGGACACGTATGGGTACAAGATGAATTGAATGGATCAAGTCTCCCTCTACTCAGAGTATCTGCATACAGTCAGTACCAATTAAATAATGAATATTTGGTCAAAAGGGTCTTCCATTTCAGATGTGAATCTGTCGAAGGAATGCGATCGATTGAAGTCTTCCCTCTCTTTCTCTGCTGATTTCTTCAATCAACGTCTCTTTGGATGGGAACCATTAATTGAGAGATGGAATATCCTCAGATTCACTTCCATGAAGAAGGAACAGAATACAAGCATGGAATTGATAGCAGGTCTGATAATATTGATGATGAGCACTGATGTGACAAAGATGATTCAGAAACATTGTGCACCCTCGATATTTCTCTGAGTGAACAGTTAATATCACAATGTCTCCATCTGAAAGAGAGTCTCCCAAGAATGAAAGAAGCTATTGAGAATAAAGTGTATAGGTGAGGAGAAGAGTAGTTATGAAGATGATGAGTAATGAAATGAATATAGGAATGGAGTAGTGGGAGGAACTGCTCATCATATGGCATACGTACTCAAGAATAGCACTGAATGCACTCTCACTTTCTCAACGGGAGTAGATGAGGTATGTGGTTGAAGAGTGAACGATCTTCTTATCTTCCTCTTCAGATTTTATCTGCTCGTACTGAACAACGAAAGAGTGTGGCCAAATGGTTGAGTGTCTCTCCTGGAAGTAGTCTACACTTTGAATTCCCCACCATTCTTCTATTCTATTCGGTATGGAGATAACATCCTCGATTCGTCGTGATGACTCTCTTCCAGGCATCTCAACGTGAACCTCCTCGTCAATTGATCGTGAGAGTGAAGGGATGGGATGAGACATCTCCCATTAATGTTGATGCATCTGGCACTTATTTCAGAGTCATTAAGGCACTTGAGGTACGGTAGGATAATTGAAATACGGTAGAGATCAATAAATTGTAGAAAGACACGCTGAATGCGAGGATAGTGATCAGAGTGAGCATGGAGAAGGACGGAAGGAAACAGATTGAGGTCAGTTTGTGATTCACAGTGGAATACGGTAGACTGCTCTCCTTAGTTAATATGACACTTTCCCAGTTAATTTAAAATAGTAAAAATGAATATTCTGTGCAGGTATCATCATCAGTGCGAGTATCGAATCAACTCCCTCATCCAGTAGAATTATTCGAGATATCCACAAAGAGAAGTCAGTTAGAGTTCCCCACTATCGCTAATCATGAATTATCATTTGAGAATTGGCAACAATTGATTCATCCTCTCGTGTCTTTATTCCTCTTCGGGACGCTCATCTCTCTTTCGATGCATTCCCAATCATTAGCGAGAAAGAGAAAGGTACTGTAGATTACTGTAATCATTGATTGATCGTTCTCCTCCTCTCAGTTTCCACTCCTGCTCGTATAATCTGGAGTGGAGTGAAGACATCAGGGAAGACAGTCCATTCTACTCATTGTCTCACTACTCCCACTCCACAATCATGCCCTTTCTGGTACGAATCCCATTACATTTGAGAGTGCGAGGGAAGTTTCTCTTTAGGTTATGTTGTTCCATCCGTCGTGAGAGATATCCAGAAGGAGATTCCCTTCCTGGTCATTCCATTCGTATTCTTCCTCCTCTTACTCTTCAATCTCTCCTTCCTATCGATGCTCATATCACCATCTCCAATTATTCCCATCTAGTCAAGGCTGGAAAGAACATCAAGATCACTTCGGTTAGAATATCGATTAGCTATGATTACGGTAGATTAGTACAATAATTTCAGGTGAATATCAGTGATGAGATGTCAATTCGAGTGGAGACAGATCGTCTTTCTTCGTCCTCTCCCCTTCTCCTTTCTCCTTCCGATCTATCCTCATCAACTGATATGCTCATTCCTCTTCCAATGAGAGATGAAATGGGAAGGACCAGCAGTTTCTTCATTACTGCAAAGTATCCATCTATTATTATCCTTTAGATTATTACTTTAGATGTGTAGAGAAAAGTAGCTAACGTTGTGTAATTCAGACGTGAGATGGGAGGATCTATTTCGATCTCCCTCTGGAGTCCTTTCTGGGTACTCAACAAGACTGGAATCCCACTCATTATCAAGCAGGTATGTTTACTAATCATAAACATTTCTTGAATCGTTGATTAATTCTTGTACAGGATGCGAGTGAGAATGATTGGGCGGGACAGGGAGAAGAACATGAGAAGGCGAATGATAAACATCCTCTTCTATTCGATCTATCTGATGATCGATTCCCTCCCAAGTATGAATACAATAGAGATCTCAAAGTGCAGGCCACTGTCTCTTCATTCTGCACACTCTCCTCTCCACTCTAGTGTGCAGAATGAACAGACTGTGTCATGTATTTCGAGCTTTTCGAGCGAAATATTCGAATTGTTTCTTGGAACAAAGTATCTATTAGATGTGCCATTCGATTGGGAGGAGAGGCAGTAAGAGAAGAAGGATATCGACCAGTATTCTGTAAGGGAATAACTCTCTCTCCTGGAGTTCAATCCATTCAATTGCTCATGAGACACGATTCACTTCCCACGAGGTGAACAAACCTTCTTTGTCTATAACGTTTGTATTGTTTTCGCTTTTGAGCTAATGAAGTATCCATAATTCAACATTTTCAGATACTACAATATCGGAGTGGAAGTGAGACCTGGCACTGGATTATATAAGGACACTCAAGTGAGATATACATTTCGAGATTACAGTAATACCCATAATTTAGGTTGTTCTTCTCACATCTCGATTCATTATCAACAATGCTTCATCATTCCAAATCGTCGCCTGTCATGTCGATCTATTGGAGGTACGTCCAATTCATATTATTCATGGATATCAGTACTCTCTTCTAGCAACACTCTCGTCATATCTCAATCTCTCCTCAGAGTACAGTGATATGGAATGAGAATCGATCCAGTTGCTCATTACTATGCATAAAGGTGAGAAGAAGGATTGGGGAATGTGATTGAAGAGATTATCCTTCCACAGAGATCAGATGCGAATAGTTGGTCGTCTCCTTTCCGTATCGATACTATTCACTCTAATCATGTCACAATGAGAGCAGTCGATGATACTCCGCTATTCCTCAGGTATTTCGATTGTTAGGATTGATTGAAATGATGGTTGTTCCAGAGTGGAAGTGACTCTTCATGGTTCAGTCTTCCATGTAACAATATCCGATGCTCATTACTGTCCCGCTCCCATTGTGATAGATAATCAATCGGAGGTAGACAAGATAAATGAATCAACTGAAATCATTTGTAATCTCTTGTCAGGTGCCAGTACTCTATCAACAAATGAGTAGGAATCCCGATCAACCGCATCTTAGAACCATCTGCAAGGCGAAGAGTAAAGGTATCCCAATTACATGAGATGGATTCTAAATGATTGACTTTAAGTTGAATATGCATGGGATGATCCCTCTGATCTGCATCAATTGAATCTACAAGTATACGAGAAGAAATCAGTGATGATCGATCCATCCAAGATAGGGAAGACTGCCACTCTCACTTATGATAATGCATTCTATATCACTATCGTCAATTCATTCCAATCGTAAGTCCTCTTTATCTCTCTCATTCTATTCCCTTCCTTCTTCATTCAGATGGTGTCGTGATAGTCCCCCAATGGAGAAGAGTCAATTGGTACTCGAATGTCTACAGAAGGGAAAAGTTGTATTGAACAAGCAGAATAGAGTCGATGCTAAGTATGGACTAATATTCATCGGATAATCTGATTGAATTCTTTCCATTTCAGTAGTGGTACTCAATTGTGGCGATGGAATGGAGATCGAATAGAGAATGTTGGAATGTCCATTCGATGTTCGGCCTCTTATGTATTAGATACGATAGATGGATGTAGAGCTATGGTCACTCAGAAGAGCAATGCAAGAGATGATACACAAAAGTGAGGATAGATATTTGGAAATCATTGACTAATATAACTCTTCTAGATGGCGTCTTCGTGAGGATTCTCGTCTTGTATCAGAGAGAGGAAGGAAAGCAATTGTGGGAAGAGTGAGTTCACTCGAAGTGATACTCGAAGATGTTGATGAGATGAAGGATGAACAGGTACTGTCTATCCCCTCCCCTTCATCCTCATTCCATTCTCTCATTCAGTTGATATCTCTCTCTCGAATGAGACCAGGAAGTGGTTGTCTCAATGTGAATACAGTGCATGAAGGACCTTCCCTTGTTGTGAGAATAGTAGACGAAGAAGATTCGATGATTGGAATAGGAAGACCTTCTCTCTCTTCCCTTCTCCATCCTCATCCTCCTTCATTCGATGTCAATCTACAATTAACGAGTGGAATTGGATTGAGTCTTGTATCGGGATCTCATGTGAGTTGAGAGAAGAAAGGGAAGGAATGATGAGAGGGAGTATTCAGGAAGAGTTGTTGTATCTTCGTCTATCGGGATTGCAAGTGTATGGGAAAAAGAGTGGAGAATCACTTCAATTGACTGCCAGTGTAGATCAGATACAAGTGAGAGAAGGAATGGAAGGGGGATACTCAAGAGACCCATTGCAGATGGATAATCAATTGATTTCATCCTCTGATCAATCGACAGTTCTCTCGTGTCGAAGTGAACATCTAGGAGGGGATTCAATCCAATCTCCTCTTGCTGTTAGACCTGCACTCAAATTAGAGATGAATTGCACTCCATTCAAGCATTACGACTCATTCGATGTATGTTAATGAGTATCGATCACCATTGATTCCCTCTTCTCTCTTCAGGTCTTCCGTATTCGTCTGTCTCCTCTATCCCTTCGATTGGATGAAATTCTCCTCTGGAAAGTCGTCCATCTAATCAATTCGTGTCGTTCCGCCAATGATTCTCAACTTCATCTCACTCCTCCCGATACAAATCTCACTCGACCAAATGCAGCCAATGCACGAAGGTGCGTCTTTCTTCTTATTATGAATGATAGTTGATTGAGGATGAATGTATGCAGATGTTACTTCGGTACTCTTGATCTTCAATTTGGCAGTGCTGATCTCTCAGTTGTCACTGTATCAAAGAGTAGTCTACCCATTGAATTGAGATTACTCAAGGATCAATACAATGTCACACTCATATCATTCGAGAAGGCAAAGGTGAGGAATAATCAATTGAGTGACGATGATCTTTGATCTCTTCCCAGATTTCCCTTCCTGCTTTCCGTCAATTGCACTATTTCGAGACGAGTTCATTCCTATTGGAGAATATTGGAAATTTCTATCTGAGTGAGTCGGGAATTATGTTATGAATACGTATGATCTCTTTCTCTTATCAGGTGAACTTCGTAAGCAGACTATCTCTATCATTGTCTCTCTCGATGCATTCGGAAATCCACAGGGATTGGCATCCGATCTCAAGGATTCATTCGCCGTATGAATTAATATTTTCTACTACATAGATAATGTTCATGTTAAGGGTCTCTTCATCGAAGGGGATGTTCAACGATTCATCACTGGAATCGGATATGGAGTGTCCAATAGTGTATCCAAGGTACTCCTCTGAATGGGATGAATAGTATCATTGTAATCCCTTCCCCTCCTTTAGATTGCATCATCAGCATCAGCGGGAGTGGGTGCAATCACATTCGATAATGAGCATGAAGAGAGAAGAAGTGGAAGGAAATGGGCTAAGACTAGTGATTCAGCCCTTTCCCATTTATATGGAGGAGTCAAGGGATTGGGAGTTGGAGTATTGGGAGGAATGACTGCTATTGTTAGTAATACTATCACTGAAAGCAAGAGGAATGGAATATTCAAGGTGAGAAGAGAGACGAGAAGGGGAAGGGGATGGAGATGAATGGATCTATTAAGGGAACTCTTCTTGGATTGACAACGGGAGCAGTCGATACTATCACTAAACCAGTTCAAGGAGTATTCGATTTCGTTGAGGGAACTGCATCTGCCATCAAATATGTGAGTGAAGGAGTAGAGGGAGAAGGGAGGGGGGAGAGAATATTCAGGCATCATCTCCATCATCTCGTCGTATGGAAGGAGAAAGACTTCGTCCTCCTCGAGTAACAACTGGATTGTATGGATTACTCCCTCCTTATAGTGAAAGTATGGCTAGAGCACAAATGGAATTAATGAGAATTAATGGACATAAATGGAATGAAAAGTGAGTGAAGAAAGAAGGGAAGGAGGGAGAAAAGGATGCCATTGTAGACTATTGGATGTGGAAGTGTGTCTAGAACAGATATCAGAGAGGGAACGACTAATCAGACACTACGTATTACTCTCATGCACTCAGGTACATCACGAATAGTTAATCTCATTCGCTCTTTCGAGACAGATACATTACTTTTATCATGACTAGAGTATTCTTTCTCTGTTGAGGCGTACGTGTGTAAGCAAGAAGGAGACGTGCAATCGGTCCTACAACGAATCCCGTATGCGATGATGAAGAATCCTGTCCCGATGCCCGAATTACCCAATTCATTTGCTTCTATTGGTAAGTAAGGGAGAGGGAGGTATTCCAAATGTCGAAATGTCGAAACTTAATATAAATTGAATTCAGAATTGGGAATCGAAAACGATCAAGGACGAGAGAACAAAGTTCATCTTTGGTGCTCTCGATTTGATGTAGCGAGGAGATTGGCTGATAAATTGATGGTGAGTAATTAGTGGGAGGAGGAAAGGAATGGAATATCGATATGTGTATTCAGAGGGCGAAATATTACTATGACCACGTGAAGAGAAGCATTAGTGATGTGAATGAGGAGAATGTCGAACAGGGTTACGATTCAATTATCGATTATTGATTCATTTGAGCTTTATACTACCTTATCTTTTTGTTGTTATTCCCGAGTGATTGTTTATATTGTACTCGATATGAGTTGTGTTTATTCCCCTCCCGAGTAATCCCCTTCTTTCAGATAGCTTTTAACCCATATCATCTCAATACTAACCTCTCACTGGTAATCTTTTCTTCTACATGATTTCCGATGTAAATAATAGAGCTATAATATATCCCTATTTATTGATTAATAATTGATGTGTAATAATTGGATTGTCATCTTGCATGGGTTAACTTCCCTTCTTCTTCCCACTGTTGCCTTACCCTAATCACCCTTTCATTCATCTGTCGTTGTATTCCCTGCTCATCGCCGCCACCACAAATCAATCAAAACTCTTCTCAGTTGTACCTTATTCAATAATAAAATATGTGATAGATTCACTCCTTATAGAAGTTATTGATGAAATGATATGATAAAGTATGCTACATTCACACGAGCTATATTGCACTATATACTACAGGGTTTGAGCCAATGCTAATTATTTTTACTGATTTCTTCATTATTCTCATCGACATTTTACTCAGAATTGCAATGAGTTCGACAGGGTTCAAAGTCTTCATCGGATCATGTATTTTCTCAGCCATCACAATTAGTTAGTTGATCTTTGATCTTGGTATTTAATATCAGATATGTCTTAGGTCTCGTTCTTTGGGATGAACGACAACAGCGAGAAAGGAGACAAGAAGGAGTTAAACTTCGATTGAATTCCATCCAACAGAAACAGAATATGACTGAGTATGAACTACAGAAGCAGAAGTATGAAGAGTACAAGCAAACTCATTCTTAGACTTTTTATATATTTATCAAGTGAGTAGGAGTTGTTATTGTTTGTTCCATTTCATAATCATGCTGATAAAAATGGAGTATTTACTACATTGCATTGGACATGCCTGAGTTGCATTTCTCTACCGTACCTCCAACTCATTCTTCATTACGGTAGAAATTGATTATTTGTAGATGACCTCGGTGCTTTCGCCTCGTTTGGCGATCACGGGGTAAGTCAATTTGTGATCACTTCAAGATACTGTAGATCGATTGATGACTAATTCAATTCAGTCGTTCCCTCTCAACTGCAGTTCTAAAAACAAATTTCAAACGTGACATCGTCTATCTCTATCAATTTCCACGTTCTCCTATCCTTCCTAATCTCTCCCCGTACTGCCTCAAACTAGAGACCTATCTTCGTATCAAGAATATCAAATACGAGGTGCATCCATATTAGTCTTCAAAGTAAATCGATTATTAATCTATGGACAGGTGATCGAAGGCTATCGACTCAAGAGTGAGAAGGGTCTTCTTCCATTCATCGAATTAAATGGACGACAGATTCCCGATTCAGGGATTATCATTAGGAAGCTGGAGAAGCATTTCGATTGCGCGGTATGATTGATCTTTGGAAGAAAGCTATCAATTTGTTTAGGACAGATTAACTGAAGAGGAGAAGGGAGTGGCAAGGTCACTCGATAGAATGCTCGATTGTAGCACTCTTCATGCCATTCAGTTAGACAGGTATACTGCAGTCGGTGGAGAGAATCAATTGATAGAGATTTCAGATTGGTGAAGAATGGGCATATATTCGCATCTCGAGCAGTGTCTGGTCTACCTCTTCCTCGATTCATCACTGATAGAATCGGAGATAGAATGGCAGGAATAATGGGAAAGAGAATGAGAGGAGCACTGGGCAAATTAAGTGATGAAGAAATCAGAGATGTACTCAAGATGGACCTCAATGTTAGTTTCCTTTTTAGTTCCTTATACATTCTCCCATTCTATATTTTTAAATTTAAATGCATCTTCAGAATTTCCTCGCCAACATTCTGATTCATGATTTCATTGCAGGCGATCAACTCTATTCTCGGTGAGAAGCGATTTATGTTCGGAGAGGTTCCCTCTGCAGTGAGTTGATCTTTGATCTCTCCGTCGCTCAATCCTTCTTTCAGATTGATTGCTCCGTCTTCGGTCACATTGCCTCTACATACTTCCTTCCGTATCGTCAAACCCTTTCGGATGTTCTCGATGATGATCTTCCTTCTATCAAGGGACTCATCAATAGAATCCGTACTCATTACTATCCCGAGTGGAAGGAACCCCAATAGAAGAATAGTATGGGATAGAATATGGGATAGAATGTATTTATCTCTCGATAATCGATTAGTCAGTGGGAACACACTCTCTGGCCTCGTTATCGAATTTGGCCTCCAGATTGAGAGTTCTGAGATTGATATCACATCTTACATAGTTATTAGGATCACAAACCCGATATCGATCCAATGTTTCTCCTCAACTTCCTTTCCGTGTATAAACTTCTTCGGAATCTCGAATCGAAGTTTTCTCGAGCACGGCTGATAAGAGTAGTGATAAGAGAAAGAGAGATCAATCAATAAATCGATACCGTCTGCTCATCCTTGCATTCGTGCCAGATGTACAGTACGGGATCGATGGGAGTCAATTCGCGAGTCGTTCCTGATTACTCCCTTGGATTACAGTATAAGGAAATATCATACCACTCAATTTGAAGAATCCTTGATCGTTGGACATTTGCGTGTCAAGGGTATCATCAGGATCGGGTCCTACACAATGCATAACACCAATACGTAGTTTCAGAATCACAAACCGGTATCCAAGTCTACAATGCGAACTTTCGCATTCTTGGCAGGGACGCTCCCGCACATGAGAGTGCCAGTCACGGAGACTCCTACAATCACTGCAGTAGTGATTGTTTACTATAGAGGATACCTTGGGTCCGCATGGACCATCCTACAGCCAGAAGGGAGACAGTAAGGACGAGAATTGATCTCATCCTGAAATAGTGAGAAAAGAGAGAGAAGTCAAACACACAAATCGACTGAGACAGAACTGTCGAATGAGTCTTATCAGTAAAAAATCCTCTCCTTGGCCAAAACATTGTACCCTCTCCTCTCTTCACCACAATCAATCTGTATTGTTTTTCTTCTCGCAGATATTGATTCAGTCTGTACCATGCGTACCAACTATTTTTCTCTAGTCTGATAGATCAATACAAGTTAACTAAAGGAATAGCATTCGATCCTCCTAACGGTCTAATCAGCCATATCTAACAGATGTGTGCAATTTTCTCTTCTTTGGTATTTAGAGCCAGTCCACGATAACTAGCAAAGAATTATTTTATTTCGGATCAGCATCCTAGTCTCCAATACAACGAGAATTAGCAAAAAAATAGGGCAATGATATAGAGTTCAATATTTTCAGGAACATTAATCAAATTTAACATACCTACTCAAGAAGGCCCCCGAATAAAAGTGTCGTGAAAGATTTTGAATGAACGCCATAGATGTTTTACTGCAAATGTGGCCATACAAAGTATTTCACGGCACGTAGATAATTTATCCTTCAAACAATCGTGCGCGATAACAAGGCAACAATCACGGGATCTCACCACATCTGACATTGATGGAAACAGAGAAAAATACTCATGTATGATTTAGTTATCCTTGGGCATGTTCTTGAATCCAAGGATAGCCTCCTCTCCGCAAGCAGCAACAACGGTAAGCTGAAATAGTTCGGTTGAATAAACTTTAATAGCCGACTGGTGACTTACGTTCATTCCGCAGTCGTCCTTCTCGAAAGCAGAGCGGATCTGATCTCCAAGTTCTCCCTCGGGAAGACGAATATCATCCTTGGTGTCGCTGTTCTCAGGGTCCATGAGGGAGCAGAATCCATCGGCATCGATGTCCATGAGCTGCATAGAAAAGTTATTTTCAACTAATACAAGCCAAGCCAGTCATTGTTGCAAGCCATACATACTAAATTAGGTGATGATTTGTTCTCTGCTCACCATGTACTCCTTTCTCTTGACGACGGGGACGTCCATGTTGTGGGTGGAGGGGCAGATATCCTCGAGCTTCTTGCCGGTGAAGATGTCAAGAGCGACAAGGTGAACCTTGGCGTGGCCGTGCTTTCCGGTCTTGGAGGTCGACATGTCGACGATCTGAAATGAAAATGAAATTTGCAACATTTTCAAAACCTAATATCTAGGAATAACTGGGACAAGCAACAAATATACAAAGAAATCATAAGATCATAATCTTAAAAAAGTATAAACAATTTTTAATAGTAAACTATAAAGTACACTCAATTTCTAAAACCACTTCACCTTGCAAGGGCGTCCCTTGATCATGACATGCTCGTTCTTGCGGAGAGCAGAACACTGCTTGGGGAAGGTGTTCGAGGCTCCGGAATCGGCCTGCTCGAAGTGCTCCTCATCATGATCCGACATCTCGACTGTCTTGTACCCTTAAAAAATAAAGTAAAATAATCAACATTTCAATAGGATGAAAACTTGACGAACAGTCGTTGCGATAACAAACAAAAATTGCGAAATCACTAATCAATAGAGCAAAAAATTATCGAAATCAGTGGAAACGCCCGTTTTCCCCTACTTTTTGGCTGAGTATCAAATACAAGGCTGATACAAGGACGCGGCTGACTCGCAGTATTGGAACAGTTCCAACCAAAACGCAGGAATTCAAATATGCACCTAATGTTACTGTCGATTTCAACCAGGCATAATGGTGATATGATAACTGGACCAAAAAATCGAATTATGACACTTCGAACAGGGATATTTCGCATAACGCTTCTCCATTATTGTTTTCTTGCAATCGTATGGCCACCATTAGGTTCGGAATGAAATGAGATAAACAAAAATGAGAAAATTCACGGCACTTCTATAGGCCATGGATATAGAGTTAGCAGACTACGCACTAAGCATCAATGCAAGTCTACGCAGCATAAGATCCGTAGCCGTGTGCGTCGTGTGCAAGCTCACGAAAATTGTGTGAAATGTCCTTATTGTATTTTGTTTGGTATTCTAATCGGAAAAAATGGAGCACTCTAGCGATAAGCAGCACCGAGAGAAATGACAGCATCGAAAGGAAAGGAAAGGCTAAGTTTAATCCACGGATAATGGAGTATGCTAGAAATATATGGCAGCAGAATAGAATATTTATAATAAAAAAAGGGAAAGAAGACAAAAAGCCGAACAGGATCCGAAATCCGACCCCTGCGACTCCTGCCCTGCGGTTCCACATAGGAGTCCGCAGCGAATGAATTATAATACTGTAAATAAATACCAAACGTTGGGGAATCACGAAAATGAGTGTTTTCACCATTTTATCGATGTATTTTCGAATATATTCTAAACTTCGATGTATTTTCGAATAAAACTTTTGATAAGATTTGAAGGATTGACTGTTTTAAGCATAGCGAACTACGAAATGCTTTACTTTTGCGACAAAGTACCACCCCTTAATAACTTTGCAATTGGGAATGTGACCTACTATAGTGATAAATATATGGGCTGAGAAAGAAAGCATAAATTTATCCGTCTACAAAATATTTTGAATGAGATAAGTTTTTAATCTTGAAAAATAGAAGCTGGCTAAGAAAGGCACGTATTAATTACGATTTCTTCTACTGTAGAGTAGTAGATGATCAATACTAGGATAGATATATCTAGAAAAAATCAACATTTAGCTACAGACAAGGAAAGCTCTTTTCATGACATAATAAGCGTATTTTGATAGGATACAGTACTCGATCTGATTTGGAAAAAGTAAATAAAACGAAGAAAGATATGGGACAGAATAAGTTCGAGATGGTCGATAAAGGAGATCAGTGGAGAGAAATGGTAGGAATGGTCCTATTATGTGTATCACATTGTTAATAAATATAATCTAGCCATCGATGTCAACATACACTAAATACAATTCAATTTAATTCGTAATCAAATTACTCGTCAGGGGAATCATCTTCTTGAGAATTGACATCGAACGATGAACAGGGACAAGTTCGCTGATGCTTCTTCAGATAGAGAGCACGACGGAATGAACTTCCACATCCACACTGAAAAATGGCATATGTTAAAAGGAGGAAGATACGAAATCGTGTACAATTGGAGAAAATAAACAGACATGGAAAGTAGCCTCTTCAGTGTGAGTCAATTCGTGCATTTTGAGATCATTTCTGCGTACGAAACTGGAATGGATTGTCCGTTTATATCATCATGGATATCATCATTACTCACTTCTTCCCACACATATCACACTCATACGGACGGCTTAATGTATGTACAGCTCTGATGTGAGCAGCCAGGGCCTGCAGCAAAGAACAATAATTTTAAAAAAAAACATGGAAGAAGTGTAACCTTGCTGCATTTGTATCCGGGATGGTCGCATCCATCATACGGGCACTTGTGCAGTTGATTCAGATGAACCATCTGCACGTGACGACGAACTCCTGCAATATAATCCATTATAATCCAACAAGAGGATACAGTACCCCCCCCTCTTCTTATTCCACCGTACCCCTCACCTCCTCTTCTTCCAAACTTCTGGCCGCAAATATCACACTCGAACTTCCTTTCTCGTCTGAATTTCCCACGTTTTTCTTTCCAGACACAGAATAAAAGTGAGAAACGTACAGATGAAGAATGGAGACATGCTCTTTGAGCTGGAAAGAAGAAGCGAATGATTTACCACATTCGTCACATACGATCGGATCCTTAATAACAAGAGTCAATCACGAATCGATAAATGGAATTGAAACCTTTGGTTTCGGTTCTTGTTTGATATGCTTCTTGTGCACTTTTCTGTCGTGAATCGCAGCTGCTCCAGCCGATTTAAAGAGCTAGAAGGAACTATTGTTACTCAAGACAAGTACCATCACTGCCGACCTCCCCCTTCCCAACCCCTAGCCCACATCTCTCAATTGAACCCCTCACCTCAAGATCCTCATCATCATCGAGTGATCCATGAAGTCTCTTAGTCATCTCCTTAATCTTATTCTCTAATCTATTCATCTTTTTCTCTCTCGTATATCTCTTGACTCTTCTCTCCTTTTCAATGGCAGCTCTCTCGAATAATCTTCTCATTGTAGTGAGGAAGGGTGAATCCATCTTCTCACTCATACATTCTCCAATAGTCTTCGATTGATTGGGAGATGGAGTGGGTGGATAGGGAGATGACATTGAAGGAGGTCCAATCACTTCTCTTCCCAATGATAATGATGACATGAGAAGTGATTCTCCCATCCATGTCCCATTGCATCCTTCCATCCCACACACCAATCGATTATCTGGATGGGATGATATGTAAAGATGAATGGAGGAATCAACAAACTGAGATCAAGGAATATGAGAGACGACCGCGCATCGAGAGAATTCATTGAACGAATACTAAGAATGGAGAAGAGAGAAGGAAGGAGATTATCAAACAATGGGATTCAGATGAGAAAGAGGAAGGAATGCAGATAGGATGGCACATGCAAAATGATATCCATATCAAAATTAACACGTTCGAGTTGGCAGAAAGGTCACAATTGTGTTACTCTTCGTATTGTGGATGGTTGACGATTCGACTGTAGAGAATAGGGTGGGAATGAATGAGAGAGATGAACGGAAAAGAGTGAGAAGGGAGCATCACCACCTCATTCCCTCATTCTGTCAGAGGGGAAGGGGATACGAGAGGGAAGGGAGGGAAGGGGGGACTGGTGGGGAGGATAGAAGAGAGGACTGTGCAGTCTGTAGAGAAGGAGAGATGGAGACAGGAGGGAGACCGACCAACCTCGAAAACAAGACACACATCGACCACCGTCCTATGAATGAATCCACCGATACGAATCAACACATAACCATCTCAATCGTATTCACACCCAACTACTGTATCTACAACATATCTACAGAGACATCTCCTACTTTATCACCCAAAAATTACATTTCTCCCGAAGGAGCATCAGATGGAATATGGAGAGGATTGAAATTGGGAGAGAGGAAACTAATATAGGAGGAGAGACGTGGCTACGGGGGAAGAAGTCATGAGAGGGCATCCACAACCAATCCCCCCTCCCCTCTTCCAATAGAGAAAAGAGGAAAGAGACACATGCAAAATATGAAAGAGTGAGAGGAGCATGGCTTCAGACACCGCACATCTCCATAGCAGGGGGTCGAAAAGAGAAGAGAAGGGAAGGAAAGAGAGGGGAGGTGCGGAGGGATATCAATGGGCCGACCTATTACTCCATTCATATCTCACTACTGCCAATGATGACTGCAAACACTGGTACTAGTAGAGTGAAGGGAGGGGGGGGGGAGACCTCTCCCCTTCCATTTCCACTCTCACCTGCCATTTAGAGAGACTGCGAGAAAGCGAAAAGCCAAGACTCGGTTATCAGAGGTCGAGTAACCAAGGGAGAAAAGGGAGAAGGGGGGAGATTGGCGTACAGAGGAAAGAGAGAAAAGAGAAGAGAAGGAAGGACTACTCTCAGAGCGGTCTACCACCTCTACGGGGAAAGAAGAAGAGAAATACGGATGAAAAGGGAAGAGGAGAGGGGGGGGGGGGAAGGAACGGGTGGAAGGGATGGGATGCCTCCTATTCTCACTCCACTCCTCTAGCCTCACTTCTCACACCGTACCTCGACGATACAAATATGAAGAGGAAGGGACGAGGCAAAGGTCTCTCATCTGATGAAGAAAAACGAAGAATAGAAGACGATAAAGGAAGAGATAGACCTCCCACAATAGTGTTCGTTACATTTCTATCTCGCGTTTACATTTCCGTCAACCCATTCATAAGGTTCGTGTCAATAGATTCCTATTGTACCCCTCAGTTATCATAATTCATTTTCTTTTGACTGACCTGGAGACATTGTATGCACTTGTATCGTATCTTCTCATTGTTAACAGGAATAGGTCCATTGAGCATGTGATACTTGAATAGATGCCATTGTACGTTCTGCTTCATAGTGAATAGTGCATCACATACATCGCACACGAACTTCTCAAATTCAAGAAATATTAATTACAATTTAACTAAAACGCGTATTTCCACAGTAAAATTATTATTTAACCTTTGCTCGAAATCGCGGTTTGCCCATTTCCTCTCCAATCGCTTTCGTGAACACCATTTTCTGAAGGATAAGGGTATTTAATTGAAATAGTGATGAATGTAACCTTGATGTTCTCTGATTCATATTCTTCCAACGCACTATCGTCCGAATCTGTGACACCGTCCTGTGATTTGATATGATAACGTGCAAAAAGCATAATATACCTCAGCAATAGCAGGAATAGTTGCATCACTGTCTGAGTCTTCCGGCTCATCTTTGATCTACACGCAAAAAGAGATCCAGTCAATATTTTAAACAGATTCGACGGCACTCACCTTCTTTATATACTGATTCGCATCAGTTTCTTGAGAAAAATCAACGATTTGACTTCTCTTCACCGAAGGAAACTTCGGCGCCAAGCGAACTAGTAGCAATAAATTAATATTTAACAAAAAATTTTTGATGAAATCCTTACTTTGAGAACTGGAGCTCGGAAATTCGTTAGTAGGACATTGAATCTTGTATGCACGCCCACCACCTTCATGTAGATGACAGTAGTTTGCTAAAAATGCAGAATGAACGCATTTTAATATAGCAAAATGCAAAAAAATATTCAAGATCAAAGAAAATTTAGCGGAAAAAAGTCGATATAGTATACAGTATGATTATAATCATGATTATTCCGTTCATGACTCAAGATTTTTTGTAAAGTATCGATAAACTTTTTAAAATCAAAACATACGGAATTCACAAGTATTTAGTTTTAATTTTTCAAATATACATAATGAATTACACGAACCTTCGATGCAGAAGAAGCAGAGAGGATTTCTCTTCATAATGAGAGTTTCGATGGAGTGGAATGCCGAGGGTACGGTAGAGAGTTCGAATAGACTCTCATACCTCATGCCCATCATTGTTGAATGGAGGAAAATAATATCGGGCCGCTCTCCGTATACGAAACGACCAGGAATGAGGGAGGAGAATGATTAGTGTGTGTGCGCACAAAGCCAATGCAAATTGAATGAGTTTATTCAAATTGAGATGATCGTGTTATCCTCTTCCGTATCCATTTGGTTCAGCTGCTGGAGGATTAGCTGTTGTGTATGGGGAGTACGATGATGATGATGATGAATACGATACTGAAAAGTTCCCCATATTGCAGACTAAGATGATGATTATCATACCGTGATGTGAGCTGTACGATGCTTGAGCTACAGGCCTCCTTCTCACACAATGAGCACACGATCCTTCCGCTCCCTTAATTCAATCAATCAATCAATCAATCAATAGTTCATCCTATCGTAATTAACCTGTCTTCCTTGCCATCCTCTTGATCCTTCTTGTCCATCACGTCCACTTCTTCCACGAGTTCCTGCTTCTCCCTGTTCAATTGTTATGCTGTATTAGAATTTCGGAAAAAATCTCTCGAAAAAAAGAGAGATCCGTGACATTGAGAAAAAACTAAAAATGAATAAATGTAAATATTCACTTCTTCTCCAATTCGTCCATCTCTTCCATCGTTTCCTCGAAGGCCATTGTTTCCTGGTGCTCCGACATCTCCATTCTTAATTACTCAAACGATAATCTAATCTTATCTCTCGATCTATACCTTTCCGGGATCTCCTCTAATTCCGAATGGTCCATTCACTCGAACGACCTGAATTAATCCTCTCAATAAATTAATTAGTTTGACAACGTTAACCTGTCCATTTGCCCCTCTCTGTCCGGATGGACCCATGTAGCCAGGATTCCCAGTTTGACCATGATAACCAGCTTCGCCTGTCTTCGCAGGTTGCCCTGTTCACAATTGTTGCCCTCAGATTCTCCAGATCTTTCACTAACCATCCCTTCCATGTTCTCCTTCAGCTCCAGGTCTTCCTCTGTATCCCATTGTTCCTGGCCTTCCAGGTCTTCCCCCGGGTGCCTCAACCATTTTATCGTCATAGATAGATTATAAATAATGTAGCGTACCTTGGGACAAGTGAAACACCATTCTTCATTTCTTCCCTTATACTCTCCTTCATAATCAGATCCTGCTTGCCCATCAGCACCGGGCTTCCCATCGGATCCATCTATCTGAAGAATGAAGAGAATGAAGAATGTAGGAAATAAAGAAAAGAATGGAAGTACTCCGTCATCTCCGGGTGGTCCAATATCTCCAGCTGGTCCAATTCCACAACTACATTGTGCAGCAGATACAGTCACTTTTACATCCGTAGACTGCACTTTGACGTCCTTCGTCGAATGGAATACAGTATCCTTATTATCAGTCTGAAATTATCAATGTAAAAAGAATGTTAAACTCAACTTACCACAGTAGCATTTGATGTTGTGTAACCTGCCGACTCCACTGGAGTATCCTTGCTCGAACTCTGAACATGGAAATCATCCAAGATTGAAAGGGGGGGGGGGAACTAACTGCAGTAGTATTCGATGATGTGTATCCAGTGTCTCGTTTACTTCTTTCTGCGCCCATTAACTGAACGAGATATGTGCAAGTTGAAGAGTTGAAGAGTGTTGAAGAGAAATGAAAAAAAAGCCTCACTTGATAGGTAGTTTGTACATAATCATTGATCTTATCATTTCCTATTTTACAATAAGTGAGATCTTCCTCGAGAACGGAATAAATTCTCTGTACTGACAACTGAGTTGTAATTGATATGAAAATAATGAGAAGTAAAGATGAACATCTGGAATGGATCACTTTCTCTCTCTCACTCGGATTATATCTCACCCTACAGATACACCAGCTACTATTATTCTCTTAAGATGTGTTAATTCTTCAATTCGAGCATCTTCTTTTCCTTCCATAATCTGAATTCGAAACTAATCGGTAAATAATAATGGATCAAGTCAAAATGATAAGATCCGAAAAGTTGGAGAAATGTGAAGAAGCAGACAAGATATGAATGCATAATAATGAAGAGCAGAGAGTAGAAAAGGGAGTAGAGAGGGAATAGTTTGTCATCTCAAATGGAAGATAAACTCCTTTAGAATAGAATGAAATGGAAGTGGGAAAGCGGTCACACTCCGTCTCATTTACTCTCTCAATTCTTCAATGAACCAACTTCAAGTTTTATATTCAATTTCCTTTATCGAGTTAACATTAACATCTAATACAGTAATGTCTTCGAGACCGTTTCTTCTAGATTAGCAATTTATTACCCGAATATATGATTGAAGCGAGTTATTAGTCCAATCAACCTATATGAATGGAATCAATTGATAGTAAAGCAATGAATAAAAAGGAAGAGGGGGGGGGTGTCTCATGATGGCTCTAGAATATCATGTTGCAATGCATTTGTATCATCTTCTTCTTCTCCTTCTTCGTTTTCCCCTTCATTTCCATCTTCTATACGATTTTCATGTCCATTTTCTACGTAGACAATATTCTGGAAAATAAGTTCTTCACACGGAAAGTGATGAGAATCTCTCACCAAATTGGAAATGTCTCCATATTGCATAGTAAATTGTTCGAATTGCTCCGATGACATTATTATCTGCCCATTTTCATCTTCCATATAATTAGCTCCATCCATTCCTTCTTGAGACTGCAAAATATCAGATGTTCATGTGAAAAATTAATACCGATCACAATGTTAAATGTTACACAATGTTACTATAAGGCAAACAAAAAGAAGAATAAAAAGTTCTTCCAACTAAATAAGGTCTTACTGTAGATTCCATGACATCTCCTCCTCCTACACTGATTCCATGCTGTCGTAACAAATCTTCCGCTTGAAATGTTTCTGATTAATATCGCCAATGGAAGAATAGGAGTAAAACTTACGATCATCTCTTGGATCGAAAGCAACAATCTTTTGTCTTTCCACTCCATCTTTATCTGGTTCAACAACCAGAATATACTGTAGACTACCATCATTCTTCATTCCCTGGGGGACAACGATCTACAATGATTATGATGAATGCATTGATCATTCCATCTTTTCGTTACCTCAATAGTTCCATCAGCTCCAATAATCGCATTTTGATCGATATGATATTCATCATTGAGGATATCTCCCTTGATATTATCACTGGATACAACTACTTCCTGGAATGAATTTCCCTTCGTCTCTACCCCTCTCCTTCCTCTTCTCTATTCACCTCTTGTGGGGATGGCATATTCTGTACTCTTCCTCTTGATGAAGAAGGAATCATTCCAATGGGAATAAAATCATCGTCATTCACTGCAGAGATAGAATGAGATTGACGATGATGAGAGAAGGATACTCTGAAGAGAGAGAAGAAGGATTGAGTGAAGGGGAAGAGAGACATACCTATCATTGAAGTCCCTTCCACAACAAGACCATGTAACTCGTCCTCTATCCACTTGTACCGTGAAAGAGGGAAGACCCTGGAAAAAAGAAGCGAGGGGTAATCATTCATTTTCTACAACTCACTTTCGTATCGATGGATGCAGTAAATGTACATTTGGAATGAACTCTTAGCATGTGTTTGAGCAGAAGAGAAGGCCGATTGAAGGGAAGGGAACAATCGGGACATGAGGTACGAGTTACACTGAAGTAATACACACGATTAGAGATAGACTGATCACCTATAACCCCCCTCCCCCTCCTCCCTTTCTTATATTCTTTCATTCATCCTCACCTGAAATGGCTTTCATCCACCATCGAAGTGGGTACACTGACTTTGACAGGATTCTTCTCTTGAACGTTCTGAAGTTATTTATTCTCCTTTATCAACGAACTTCCCCTAGCAATCTTCAGCTTACATTTTTATTCTTTTCTCCTCCATTCTTGGGATCGAAATGCCCTTCTTTCCTTATAGACATCATTGGAGTCTGAAATCATTCATTCTTCATCATCCCCCATCCCTCCCTCCCCCCCCTCTCTCTCTCTCTCTCCTCACTTGTCTCGATCCTCCATTGGGTGGCATCGCATGAACATCTATCTTGTGTTCATTCAATTCAGTTACTGAGCATGTCACAAATCCACACCATTTACATACAAATCTGCAATTCCGTTATTACAATAGCCACATTACAAAAATATCCGGCAATTAATTTTCCTTGCCATAAAAAATAGCTCACTTTCTTTTTCTAACATGCATGGATTCATTATGTGCGAGTAGTTTCTTCTGATCAGTGAATACCAATTGACAGTCATGACAACTCATTCGGTCAACGTGCTGAATGATCCTTTCCATAAATACGGTAATTGGTCCCCTCCATTCCCCAATTCTTTTCCTCATCCTTATATCCTCACCTCATGCCCGTATTCTTGTAGTAGTGATTCTCTCAATTCATCATTCCTCTTGTGTGCTTTGAGATGAGTTTCGTGTGCAATAGGATGAGAAACGTTGATTTGTAAATTACAGATGTTACATGCCTGAGAAGGAAAGATGCAACAACGAGATAACAATAATTATTCAACGATTCATTCAATAAATGTATAGGTTGTTCTCTAACCTCAAAAGGCCCTCCGGCAGATCCGATGATTCCCGGTGTATTGCCCATTATACCAATATCCAATTGATTCGATGGAATCACGTAGTTGTAAGACCCATCTACAATTCAATATTCATAATAGCTATAAGTTCCGTATTCATCCAAAGCCTTTCTAATAACTATCCCTCGAACAAATGATAGTATACCTGGATTCCATCTTCTCATATTTCTCGTAGATCCCATTCTTAATTCTCTCGCAGCTGCCATTGCCAATGAATCGTGTCTGCAGGCAAGGATTCTTACAATCATCAACTATTTTATTTGGAATTTTTTTACGCCAAAAGTATATATCTACTTCACAGGTCACAGTCATAGTGAGGAACGAAAGAAGCTAATTTCATTTATGTAATTGAAGAATTTAACAATTAAAAACATTTGTCAATATCTCATATATGTCACCTGTATCTGACTGCTTGAACTCTTTCCTTAATCTTCCCTCTCTCTAAATTCCTCCTCTTCCACTCTTCACCAATGATTCTTATCTGCCGTAAAACCTGCAAATGAAAAGTATACCAAGAAAGGAAAATTGGAGATCGACGACAAAATCATTTCAAATGAATCAGTGAATTATCATACATCTGAAAGATGATCGGGATGCATATTCCTCGTATGTTTCTCTAATCCGAATCCAGTTAGGAATACTTGGTCTCTATCACATACTCTACATGGATACGATTCAACCTCGTCAGCGATACCTCAATTATACTCATATTGAAGAAGTATTATAAAACTAAATAGAATCAATGATGCTAGATGCATAATTGTAAGGAACCTGGAAGTCTGTTCTCGAAATATGGTTGAGGAGTATCTCCGAATCCCGTTGAATCATCTACTGTTATTGATCGATGATTCTTCGCAGCCATGTGAAATCGCTGAAAAATATCATTTTCAGAAATATAATAATGAAAGAGTATAATGAATTAAACGAACTTCTGCAGCCGCATATGCTGATTCTTCAGCTAATATCCTTCTCTCCTCATTATTGAGAGTGTCTTCTGAAAGGAATTTATGTAAGTTTAACTTGATACGACTAATCAATATTCTCTTATCTGTAAAATAAATCTTGTAACAATGTAATAAACTAACGAATTCTCATCATGACTCCATCTTGAATGTACACTCCACTTGAATCGAGCACCTCAACATATCATTTCAAATTCAATTATTAGATTTTTAAAAAAGCATACATCTTACAGAAGCGAATACAATTTTCTCACCTCATCAATATCGTCATCGACAATATTTGAAGAGATGGAAGTAGAAGGGACTGTCAATGGGAACTGATTGATTACAGTTACATGAATGTACAAACCTGGCTCTGCTTGGCTTCTATCGTATGGCGTAGTCCTCTTTCTCTGCATAATTCGAGGAGCACGGATAGCCATGATAACACTGATTAATTAGAAATTATACAACAATAAAAAAGAAGAGGAAAGAAGAGAAAGGAAGGAGCCAGCTGGGGTCAGAATGAGAGCATCGTGGGGGAGAGAAAGGGAGAAGGAGAGAGTGGATGGCAATGAGAGAATACAGAGAGACAAATCAATACAACGCGCTAACCAATTCAATGTAGTCCCTCTGGATATAAACCGTTTCCCTTGCAAATACAATCTATTTCATTTAATATTACAATTATTTATTATTATTATACCTGTTCTGAATACAAATTGAGCGTGCACCGAATAAAACGTATTCAAAACATGGGAAAATCAACTTGAGATCAACTTCTAACAAATTACTAACGGGGAATGAAATTACTCGAGTGTCGATTCATCGGCTTTTACTTTACTTTCTACAATTGTCGTTTCCATATCAGTCTTCGCAACTTCTTCATCTTTCTTTTCATCATTTTCTTTCTTTTCTTTTTCTATTTTCTTCGTTTCCTTTCTTCTCAAGAACGCAGGAGGTTTCTTCACATACACGTCAATAGGCCGATCGAATCCTTAAAAAAATATTATTTAACATTATGTATCGTATTAGAATATGAGGTTAATCATCGTCGATATGAGTTAAATAATTCTACGTGACTCACCCTTAGCTTTAGCCCCAGTGACAGTAAGATGTTCTACACTCTCGAATCCACATTCTTCAAGCAAGTACATCTCGAAATCCTCTGGCTTGAATTCGATTGAACGATAGTTTGCCTTCAGCTCTTCCTGCAATATTACATATGACAGATCAATTTATCACTGGTCTTCTGTAAGAACGCAGGAATGCCTAATACGTCAGTAGTACTACCACCAAATATTTTTTGTTCGCAATTCGATAAAACTTGGTAGAAAAGTATATTGAGGGTTCAGAACAAGCACTGTTGGTCATTATTTATAAGACGTCAATATTAAAAAATAATCATGACTGACGCTCATAACGGATCTTTTTCTGTAAGTGGAGAAATGTTGAGGTTCGAGTATGAATCGTCCACCGGGGAGAAGACTTGCGAAGCATCTCAACATTTAAAATTAATAGAAAATCACATATCGAATAAATACAAATAGATAATAACCTCTTGAAGAATCTCCTCATTCCATCGTCTCCCCAATTGAGATGAATCCATTTAGTGATAGAAAGAGCCAGAATTACATCATACTCCTCCTCTACCTTGAGCAATTCGAAATTCAATGGACACACGTTATACAACTTACCGTTTCCAGAAGTTCATCGTTCTCGAGAACGAAATTCTCAGTTCTGAACCAGATATTATCGGGAAATTTCGTCGAAAAAGAAAGTGAAGTTTGAGATATGGGACCGAATTGACGAGAGAATGAGGCTGGGAACTTTCCAGCTAGCTAAAATGTGTGATGTTAGGAGATTACGATACAGATAAGACGATGGTACCTCAGTATTCTTATCACAATAGTGTCGGATATTCTTCCTCGCAACTCCAATTAAATGTTCATCAATATCAATTCCAAGAATGCGACGAGGGCCGTACTCCTGTAGAAATTAAATGCTAAATTCAGATAAGATTCGATGTCAATCTTACCTTAGCGAGAGATAGAGTAAGGAAGCCTGCATTGCATCCAATATCAAGCACACTCCTCTTCTCGAACCATTCCCGTTTAAGGACTCCCAATCTGAACAAAACGAATTCTCGTATTACTGTATTCATGCATCAGTGTAAATACCGTGGATCCTTCTGCCCATTTGTAAGACGATGTCCGTAATATCGATCAAAGTTACCGTATGAGTATCTAAACGGGAATAATAATAGTACGACAGGAGATGAACATACTTTTTATTGAATGATTCTTTCTTTTCCTTTCTAGCCAAAGCTTCTTTCTCCTCTTTTGTCAGTTCCTTGGCTGGCGCGCCCTCCTTCTCCGCTAATTGTGTCTCCTCTCTCTTCTTCTGTTTGAAATCAAACTTCTTCTTATTCTTCGAAAAACTCTGAATAAGACACTATCATTAATAGTTGTGAAATAACCTACCATTCTGGGCAGAGGAGACACAATGGAATCATCTACAATGGGTGCATCTACAGACCTGAACAGCGCAATTAAACTCAAAAATGATATAAAACCACACTATTTATATTATAATAGAACTAACTCCTCCATCGGGACTTCTCCCAGCAGATTTAGAGGGTCATGCAATGTTCCAGGGATTTTCACTTTGAGGGGGAGATCTTTCGGTCTTTTTAGAGGAGGATCCACCTAAATGAACATGAATAACTGTCTAAATGATTTCATAACTTACCGTTCCAGGAGTAACACTGTTCAGATTGAGTGGATCATGGATGTTTCCACCAGTCGGATACACGAAATCATCTCGGAAACGCTTCTTATTCTTGTTGTGATGGTGCGAGTCTCCTATACCGATGTGATTACTGGAAACAGGAGCTCTTTAACTAACCATGACGTCTCTTGAATCCGCCTTTGTTATCACTGCCTCTCCTTCCACTTTGAGAGAACCTGCGACCCCCACGACCGTGGGAAATACTCGCTGCTGCACCGTCCGAGCTCTGGGCCGTGTCAGGTTCAGCTTTCGTCTCAACTTCTGATCCTTCGTCGCCGGACATGTAGTTCCTAAGTTTCGCTATATATGTTATTCTCACAAGAACGCAAGTACAGGAAATTCGCAGATTTCGGAAAAGAGTTCAAAAACATTGAAAAAACGTAGGGACATGCAAACCGGGAAATAAAAGTTGAGAGCCGGAGGAAGGTATGTGCCACTACTGGTAAGCCTCGTAATGCGGGAATTCAAATTTGTGTGGAAAAACATGTTCTTTGAGATTATTCGAATATTAGAAGGTGCACCTCTCCAATTTTACTGTTATTATAAAGAAGCCGTCCAACATAAATTACAGTAAAAAAATAGAAAATATTCACTTCATCGGAAAGATATAATCAAGTGTTGAATTTTCGAAAATCGGCCTATTTTTTGAAATAAATCGTCCAGTGAGAATTTTAGGAAGTGCACCTCCCCAATTTCGTTCAAGGCATATTGTTCCGCATCAGAGCAATGCTTCAAGCAAAAATTAGAAAAATTCAATTCATCGGACCTTCAAAAATCGATGCAGAAGTTAGTGAATGGTCGAGCAGTTAACGCGTTAGTGTCAAACAATTGGAATTATTATCTTTATTTTATCCATATAATTACATTCAGCGAGTCAGGTAGCGTATGCTAAACACGGATTTATGCAATGTTTTAGTACTTTGAGTGCGCGTTCTGTGAAACTTTCGCAGATACCGTATACCTTGAAGTGATTTTGGCTTATTGTTAACGACATGTATTCAAAACCACATTTTCTTTGATCAATTATTGATATTCTGAAAATGCTCTACAAAATTGAGCAAAAAAAAATACAGTGAAAATTTATTTGAAAATCATAAAAGTTGACAGGCCGAAAAGAAATGACACAGCGAACATGCACTCGCTGGCACTACACCACAGGGGGCGGGGCTAAGAATGGGTGTCTGGTTCTCGCTTAAATTAAAATATTTTGAAATTCTGGAAGTGCTATCGAGATTCTGCATGGCCGAGACCCCCACAGCAGAAAAATAGGAATTTTGGATAGAGTTTGAATTTTTATGTGAATGTCCCTAGAAAAAACGGCTTTTCGAAAACGGCGATTCAGAAATCGCAAAATTTGGTGGTGTACTACACCATGGTGTGTTTACGAATTTCAAAATATATTTTACAGCTTGAGCGGCGCTGCGCGGATCCGTTCGAAATGCGCCAATTTCAATGTTTATGTATTAATGTTGGCTAAACGCATCTGCGATACGATGTAACCTATCAATTGTTCTCGGAACTCGACAAATTCGCTGTCGATGTAGTCTAGTTATGTGCTCTTCATGAGATCTCAATGAAAATCTCCAGAAAATTCTGTAATATTACCACTATTTTGCACATGCGTGCTCTAAGACGATTCACCGATAACGGGCTCCAGGTGAACGCACCATTTGCCCTATAAAGGGTTTGAAATTTAGTAGGTCAGATTTATTCCCCGATTAAATACCCAATTCGTTGTGTTGGCGATCTTTATCCCTCCTTTCTCTTCTTTCAATTTGATATACTCTTGTCTCCGAAGGGAGTTCCATTGTATAATAAGTAGGAAATAATATGGCATAGATACGAGTTGTTTATTTGGTTTGGGGTGTGGCGCCAAAGTATGTGTTTTAATCACTATGAACCGCACCCGTATTAATATTCTCGTTTTGCATTTCCGCTCTCATGGTAGTTTCAGTGTCTGACCATAATTATTGTTACAGTTATGGATACGACGGGTGTAGCCAGCCACATGACTGACAATCCGATTGTGAATGACGAAACGCCAATCGAAGAGGAGAAGAAGGAGAGAACTCTAACGAAAGCAGAGAAGAAGGAAAAGTATGGGAAAGGTTCATTCCCTGAGCCTTTAGCTACATGGAGAGATCTGATCAAAGTGAGCTTATTTTGTGTTATTTATGGAGTTGAAGATGTTCCCATTTGCAGGATTTACTCGCTCCAGTGGACAAAACTCCTCGCTCTCCGGAAGATGAGAAGGCAACGATTGAATTGGCGGAGAGCACTCTTTCTCAGATATTCGGATTAGCTGAGAATCCATACAAAGCGATGTTCGACATTTACGTTGTCTTTGCTGAAAAAGAAAAGGTGATTAATAGTGAAAAAGAAATGGTGATTGATGTGGCTCATAAGTAGTTTTGTATTATTATAACCGAAAGAAAATTAAATTATGTAATTTCTTTCAGTACAAGAAAGTTCATCGAAGTCTGTTCAAGACGTTCGAAGAGTGGATTCAGAAGTGTGCTACACCAGAGAAGATGGAAATGTGGCTGACGAGCGAGTTTAAGGTTTGATAACGTGTGTAGCATGGTGAATGAAATGGGAATAATTAATTTATTCATCACAATCCATAGTACAAGGTCCTATTTTACGAATACTATTTAATAATAATAATTATGTTCTTAATGTTGACACTCATACTCTGCAGGTGGAAACGATGGACAAGATTGTAAGCAAAGGAATGGGACAGTTGGAAAATCTTCTTCGGATATTTCAACTTAAGGGATCTGAACTCGAAGATCGCATCACTCTCAAAATCAAAGTACATTTTCCCCCATTTTCATTTACTTTATCCAACTACTTTCTTGCTATGCTCTTTTTTTTGGCAATAGTCAAATACGAATATTTAGGATCTGTGTATCTCCGAATCGAAACAACTGTTCTCAGAAGCAATGAAATTGGCAAACCATTTCGAACTGCATGAAAAATTCGATGTTGAACTTTTTATTATTCCTCTCGTGCTCAAGGTAACTATTAACATGAAATATCCAGTCTTAACACTTTTCAATTGTAGAATAAGACAGACGAAGTGGAGAAATTCGTGAAGGATCATATCCGTATCACGGTAAGTGCACATGATTGATATGATATAATGTATTGCTTGAAGAGAGATCTCGTCAGATTCCTCGACAGTATGGTTGAAGAGACCGATCAGTTTGTGAGTTTTCTTGACTTTGAAACAATGGGAGTCGATATTTGAATTTCAGAAAATGGCTAAAATGAAACCATATATGGACCGTAAAATTGTAAACGATCGGCAAGCATACGATTTCATCAATAGTTAGTCTCCTTTTCTTAAAACTAAATTAAGTTAGTTGTTAAAAAATATGTAGTTCATGTTTTTTACGCAATGTGTCAGGAAAAAATATTATACGCGGTGTTTCTTAAGTCTTGCTAGGTGGGACTCGCTGGTAAGGCCAGCTGTTAGACGGACTACATACCCTGCTATCCAATGCTTTCTAGGGTAGCCTTACCTTTCGCGACCGAGGTCACTGCCAATTTGCCGACCCCGGGGGATAGCAAGGCTTGGTTGGCCACGGCGGGGGATTGAACTCGGTACCCTTCAGTACTCGGTACTTCGGTACTCGGTACTGCCTATTTGTATAGTTATCCATATTTTCCAGCAAAGAAGAATTCAGGTAAAAGAATTCCAAGTCTGTTGAAGAAATTTGTGTCATTGGAGTACGGAATGGAAGATTCAGTAGCTCCTCGATTCGAAGAACAGAAGATTAAGGGAAAATTGAGATATCTTCTATTCGATCGGTCAGCGTTATTCATAAATCTTGTCTCCATCATCAATTGGTTTGTTCTTTCAATATATTTATTCTCTTTCTTGTAGAGAGGCAACTGACGGAGGTTTCACTACGACTATCTTTGATCACATTAAGGTTAGTAACTATATTAATAAATTACAAATAAAAAGAGACAATGGGTATGCTTTAAGACGCACATCAAGAAGGGTTCTCCATACAGGAAAGATGTCATCATAGCACTCTTTGATCGAATCGACAAACGAGATAAAACTGAAGATAAATCGACGTATTATCAAGAGGCAAAGTTGTGGATGCTATATTATGATGTCAGTTTTTGGTCCTATTCCCAATATATCCAACGAATACAATTCTGAATATCATGATTTTTTTCTGCAGCTAAATCCATCCGATTTTTATACTACTATCCGCAACTATTTCTCATCTCAACCAAATTGGAGGGAAGACGCAGCACGGATGCTAGTGGAGTATGCTGTCCATGTCGTATTTCTCATGAGATTTATTTGTTTTTGTTTAATTATGATACTATTGTTAGATATGACACGGGAGTGGCAACATGCAGTGAGAATGAATTGGCAGACGGAACTTCAATCGAATGGATTGACACTTGGGAAGGAATGGTTGAGATGCTAAATGAGATAGAAGAACTTGGGGAAGAAAGGTAAGTAACTTAATGAAAAAACAGGTGAATTAAATCTCATTTCAGTATGATAGGCATCGACTCTGAGTTTAGAAGTACTACCAATTACAAGCAAGAGTTAGTCATTTCCTCTTTAATTCATGATTTCATTAATGAATTTAGAATTGCTCTTCTTCAAGTTTCTTCGCAGCATAAAGTATATCTCGTCGATTTCGAATTACTAGATGTTTGTTTATCGAAACTTCTCTTTAATTTGCGGCCTCAATGAATTTTTTTTCAGAGGATTTTGACTAAATCACAGTGGGAGCAATTCACTCTTCGACTTTTCGGTGGGGAGCATCTCAAAATAGGTGAGAGATTTTACTTTGATTTTAAATTCTCTCGAGTTTGATTCATTAACATTAAGACATCTTTCCCCATTGCCCAATTCAGGTTTCGACATGCTTTCTGATCTCAAAGCATATAGTGCTACTTTAAAATTGGACTTGGAGGATTTACGGTGCACAATGACCAGAGTAGTCTGCCTCAAACGACTTTCCAACGATGTAAGCTCCTCGCACTTCACATTTCCAAGGCTAATTTAAGAGCATGGTTTCCTTACCTGTGTACCCCAACAGGCGTGGTTGTCTCATGACAACTGTAAAATCGCCTTGGTTGTGGAGGCAACTTTAACTTTTAACTTTTTCATGGTTCCTGAATAATTTCAGCTATTGGACCTCGATTCATCGATTATCGACCTCACACAGAGTACTTCATATAGGGGTGAGCGATTTTATGGTGTAGTATTGATCTTGATTTTGTTTTGATCTAGAGATATAATGAAAATGAAAATTTTAATGGAGTGAGAATAATCCTCAATATTAAAAGAGTGAAAACAGAGACGAAGTGGTGTAGTGGTCTATGGCGCGCCCTCACATTCCATTCCACCTGGGTTCGATTCCCGGTCACCGCCCCCGCCCCACCAAGGCGCCCGAAAGGGGAATTGGAAGTGACTAGATCACGCGGTAAAGTAGGTCCGAAGAAGAGATTGGGCCCTCCGGACTGAATTGGCCTAATAATCACTGGCCTAGCAGTGATCTCCCGCAGGATGCAAGTGCCTTGATTAACGGGATGACCTTTACCTTTACCTTTTATTAAAAGAGTGTCTGCAGTTCGAGTAAATGAGGGCAAATCGACTCAAGAAGCGGAGAGTGCAAATCGTCAAAGAGCAATTAAATTGAGTGATTTGGTCGAAGTCGTTCTCAATTCACGATTGGACAAGTCATTGCAGGTTCAGTTACCTCTTCCCCTTGTAGAGATAGAGAGAGTGAGACTAAATGGTTTCAGAAATCGAATTGGTCTAACCGTCCTCTTCGACCGGACCAAATCATTTATGCTGCCACTGATGCCAATATTCTCATAAAAATATTCATTCGATTCAAAGAAATGGCGACAGAGAAAGGATACAACTATGAGGAGATGGTAGAATCTATTGAGAATGATTTGGCTGAGAGAAAAGAAACACCGGTAAGAAAAAATAGGCATAATATCCAATTGTTGACTCCTTCCTTAGACGGAGAAGAAAAAGAAAGCGAAAATGACAGAGGAGGAATACGCTCAACTAGTTGAGGTATTTGGATAGAAAGGGAGTGGTTTAGAATATGAGATATTACAGAGTATAAATGCTGCTGCGATCTCTGCAAATGGACACGAAGATAGTCCCAAATCATTCATAACTGATACATCATTCTTCGGATTGGGAAAACATCTTCGGTATTCATAAATGCTGTATTCACTAATCGATTGTACCTATTCCAGTCGTCTTGGAGTGGATGTTATCTTCGCTGATTCGAAGGAGCATTTACTACGATTGGGAAGAGAGAATAAGTCGCGCATTATATTGTCTTTCGGAAAGAACATACCGGAAGTGAGTATCAATTATTTGTAAGAAAAAAATAATAGTTTGAGTGCTTTTAGTATAAATCAGTGTTTGGCGATCGAGTATTCGTGGTGGGAATGGGAATGTCTGCTCAAGATCAGGTACATATCATATTGCTTTTCAAAGTATTTAATAATTTGAATATCAGGTGAAGAAAGTATTGACTGAGTTCAAGATCAAGCTGAGTCCTGCAAATGTATTCACTCGATGCATGGTATGTTGAATTAAGTGAGAAATTAGAACAATGCCATTATTTATACTCAATTCATTTTATCCTCTCAGTTGTGCAATGGCGATAGATTTGTGATGGCTCCCGCTATCGTCCTACAGGTAAAGAAATATTTAGTCCTCATAAGTATAATTGTATAGTTAATATGCAGGCTCATTTGAGAAAGACATGCATGTATTCAGACCCTTCACGATTGTGCGAAGAGAGTGGGTGAGAGTTTCGACGATGAACTATTCCAACCTGGACCATTCAAAGAGAAGATCGAGAATGTGAGTACTATATCATTCACTTCATTATTACTGTAATCGAATAGGCGAATCCTGATGATTACGGTGGATTCGAGTGCAAATTAGAGGAGTATGATCCGAAAGATTCGAGATTCATAGTCAAGTGCACTAATGGAGTTGTCGATATCTAGTGAGTAAGCTACGGTTACCGATCCAAGCGGTTACCGTTTTACAATAAATTCTCTATCACTTGCAGTAACAACCTCGTAATGGCGGACTCTGTGGACTCTCCTGTAGAAGTGCAGACTCTAAAGGTGAATTACTTTGTTTCACTGTCATGTGATGATAAAATGCACTCGAATGCATCATAATTAAGTGTTTAGGTGCAACCGGAAGTGGTGGAGAGTGATCGACCTTTTTATTATATCTGCGGATCGTGTGGAAAGGTAGAATAACACTGCTGTTTTTAATTGTTGATTGGTCATTGTAGATTTATTGGGATGGTACCCATGGACAGAGATACAAGGAGTTTGCTGATGGAGTAGTAGGAACAGACTCGTCTATATCAAATGAGTCTTTCAGCAAGGAGTAATGATCAAAGATCAGTCAAGAAAGGGCAGCCATACAGATTAAGTAAAAAGATTTTATTATTCATTTTTTCCGTTTTGTTTTATCTTCTGCATGGTTCGAATAATATATTGTCTCAATCATATCCCGATTGTGTATGTTTTAAATGGCTTCATTATTACTCCACATTTTGCTGCTAATAATAACTATTCGTATCTGTTTGCTCTATTAAATAGCGTCTTATCTATAGTCTTATCTATGTTTTTCTTTCTCGATTCAAATTTAAAATTGTGATTATTAGAATTCGGTTAAAAACTGCTAAATGAACGCTATTCTTTGGATGCATTTAAATAATAGATATTGTTACAATTAGATATATATTTCGGTAAATATGTGGAATGGATTATCGTCTGGATGCAGTGAGTAGAAGTGCATTATATTCCTTCTGGAGGGAAAGAACCTACAATTGTATCATTCATATTTCTTCTATTTGCTCCCTTCACCTCATTCTTGATCTCTTCATAATTTCCTTCTGATTCCATCTCATCAATCTGTTCTTTCAAGTGTTGATTAGTTTCCATTAGATAGTCCAATTTTCTAGTGAGACTCTCAGCCTGCAACAGTTGGATTATAAAGGCGTCTTTATTTACAATTCACAAGGTGTCATTCTTCTCATGGAAATTGTAATCATTACATAGGCATCCGATGGTAGATATACCTCACCATCTCAATCGAATCATCTCCTCTCAATTCATTAGTAATCTCATCTAGATCTGCTTCTATTTCACTCAAAGTTTCTTCCATTCGAGGAAGAATTATTTTCAGTTCTTCTTTCTTCATCTCCAGATTCTGCATAGCGAATCATAAATTTATCTTCATTTATTACTGATCTTACCGTACTCTCTTCCTGACTTGCTTGTACCATTCTATTGTAATCTGGCATTTGATCTAATTCCTCTTGCATACTCTCTCCTTTGAGTGAGAATGCCTCAATGGAAGAGTAATGATTATGAATGCAAAAATGAAACAAACCTCTAATTCTCCATGAATTCTCGTTTCCATCTCATTCAATCCGATTAATTCTTCTTCCAATCGAACGTGCACTGCAATCATACACAAATCTGATCGTTTTCCAGTTACATCATTTTCAGAGCGTATAATTAGTTCTGAGGAGTAAAATTGCAAAGAAAGATTTGAATGATTGCAGAATTGAGATGAGAAATAACTAACATTCCTTCAATTCATGTGCACTCGCTCCCTCACTCATCTCAAGAATTGACGGATCGAGATCATTAACTTGCATTGACATATTTATCTGAAATCCACATATATCAATCTTCTATTCTGAGTTCAATTAATGTCCATTTTGATTATCTTACTTTACTGAGATTAACCGAGAAACGTCGTAGATTGTGCACAATTCCATCTTGGAATTCCTCTAATTCCATTGACAAATTTCTCTTCTGATCCTCGAATGTAGCGAAGAATTCGTTCATCTATAAGATACACAGTATTCTCCATTTCATATCTCTTGACTCACTTCAACCTCCTTTACCTGTAGACCTTGATATCTTTCTAAGTGCTCTCCTGGAGGAATAGTTAGCACTGCACGGTATAATCAATAACTCACTATTATCACTTTCAACATTTGCACTAAATTCATGCAATTCCTCTTGGGCATTCTCAATCTGATCTTTGATCTGCTCGAATCTGGAAGGAAGACGAATTTCGTTCGTTATCTCTCTCTCCCTCTCACTGTTTCTCCATCGCACCAATTTCTTCATTATTCCTCTGCACAGTTTGGATCAACTTTGCTTTCTAAATCAATTTACAATTTCTTTGTCATGGCCTAAAAGACTCCATACCTTTTCATCAAGACTTTCTTTATTCTGTTCCTCTTCAATTAATTCCCTTTCTTCTTTTCCCAATCTCACTAATTCTTCACGGAGATTCGCTGGAATAGAAATAATATAGTCGGACTCTATCAACAGTATTACCAGCTTTCTGTTTCAATGGTGAATTGAGTAGATCAGTCTCCAGCTGATTCTTCAGATTAACGAGTTCGGATAATTCGTTTTCTCTTAAATTGAAAATTGTCCGACTCTTCACTTTTTACACTTAATACCTTTCAGAAATCAATTCCTTCAACGCTTCCGATTGATTCTTCAAATCTTCATAATGATCTTTGATCGATGGATCCTGAATGACTGTGTCCACTAACCGGATAATATCATTTTATCTTTCACCATAGCAGCAATTGTTTGTTGATTCTTCCGTTTCTGCAATGCAATTTCCTCTTCTAATCTGTTCACTTCATCATCTCTTTGTTTCTTCTCTTTGAATAATTCCTCCAATGATTTGGCCACCTGTAATCGATATCGTATTCTCCCATGACTAATTCCAAGTCAACCTGATCAGCTTTTGTTTTGAGATCACTTGCTTCCATCTCCAATACACTCATTTCACTCGTTGAATGCATTTTATCGAGCATTGAATTGTAATCGAGTAATCGTCCATGTAATTTCTTGAGTTCTAAAGCAGCCTCTTCGGCTCTAAAATCAAAATTGTTCAGTAGAGATATCTTCTATCAATATTTAGCCGCTCACTTCTTCTCATATGCAGTCGTTTCCAATCGTGCTTTCTCTCCTTTTTCCAGTTCTTTATTCAGTCGATTAATCTCCATATTGAGATCATTAGCTTTCATCCTCAGAAGACCAACGAAATAACTTTTGTCGAGAACTTGACGTTTTCCTGTCGAGTTACTCGATATTTCATAACAATGGGAAAATCAATTGAGAAAAATAAATTGTATGTACATATTTAAAAAAAAAATAATTTTAAACTATCTATCTACGTATTCGAGACATTTCTTGATAATACTAACCGGAAGCAGTACCAGCCCTTGTGGGAGCTCTCAATCCTTGTTGAGTTATTGGTCTATTGACAACAGCAGGATGGATCATTCCTGTTGGAGGACGACCTATTCCACTACTTTCCATTCGATCCATTCTCACTGATGGAGAAAATCCCTTCTGAATTTATACAACTATTTATACAAGCATGACATTTGCATAAATAAAGAACTGGTCTAAAATAGTTTACCGATGAAGGAGGTGGAACGAATCCCGATCGAGATCCTAGAAATAATATTTTAATGGAGAGATCAAATACTCTTCACTAGAGGGGTGGACATCATAAATGCTGACCAATTTTGCTTCTTGTTCCTTCTTCTCTATTCATTTCAGTTCTACCAATAGGACTGACAGGAGTAGTATCAATATTGATTGGAATGGGAACTCTTCCAGCCCTTGAAGTGGATGGACGAGCACCAGATGATGTCTTAGGACGAGCAGAAGGAGGACGGGACATAGGGGGAGAAGGAGTAAATGAATGAATTGAGGAGGGCGAAGGAGAGTCTGACCACGATGGAACCATAGCAACCAACTATGCATATGTATCCAAGAGAGACAACCAGGCAGGGAAAGGAATCAAATACTTTATTATTGTTATTATCATCTAGTTAGTACAATTATTAATGTGTGAATTATCAATAATATGAGAATTGCATCGAATGCGAGTAAGAGATAGACTGGAGTGATGACCAGATGAGGGAGTGGGGGGGGGGGAATATTGTACAATTGAGGGTCTATCAAATGGGAAGGGAGGGGCACTAATTACAGGGTACTACGAAATGAAAAGCATATACAATCAATGGAGTTCAAGCATAAAGCAATGTGAGTATAACATACGTACATTATGGATTAATGGGTGTTTAAAAGAAGACTATTATTCGGAAAGGAGTTTCTCTTCACAGTGGGGACAGAACCACTTTCCTCTAGGAGCTGCATCTAGACCAACACATGGCCAATGGAACCATTCGTACGGACACTAAAATAAACACAATTATGGATTAAAAGAAAAGGAATACGGTACCTCTTTGTTGTCACATGCGACCATTCCACCATAGCTTTTCTCATTGCAGAAACACCACGGTCGTTCATCATTACCATCTTCTTCTCCATCAGCATCTCGAGATCCTGAGAAGAAAATTGAATCAAATCAAAATAGAATGTGCACTATTAGTAAATGGTATTACTTACGGGGTGGTTGAGTAAGTTCGATAGGTTCAGAAGGAGGAGTAACATTTGGAATGGGAGTGGATGGAGTGAGAATAATGGGAGGAGTGGGAGGGATGATTGTTGATGAATGACGAGATCTTTCACGATGACCAGTTAGAGATTGATTTGAATTGAACATCTCTTGCACACGAGATGTCAGTCTGCAAATTTAAATATGAATTAGCTAAAATCTTTTTCTATAGCCCAATGCTTGTTAATAAAAAAAACTGACTTCCTCGGTCTTCCGTGTCTACTTTCAGTGGTAACGAAATTAGGCATTGATGAGACAGCGGGTGAATGAAGGAGGGAAGATTGAGGAGAAGAAAGAGCAGAAGGAGAGAACACCTGTAATATCATAAATTGGATCTTGATGTAGTAAGAAGATATCGGATATCTCTTCTTATACTATTATTTGATTATCAGATCTAAAAAGAATAAAACTGACAAAATGGGAAGAGGTTGTAGTGGGAGTGGAAGGAGAGGGACGAGATCGATGAGATGGAGAATTCCATCCTTCTATAATTAACAATGAACACTATGATTACTAATCTCAATTATACTCACCTTTTTCCCTCTCTCCTCCATTCAATTGTGTCTTTAGATGGAGAGATGCCTGCAACTGCTGTCGAATTGCCTCTCGACGGGCCTCCTGAATCAGCAAATTACTAAGAAACTCTAAATAGTAGTATACCTTGAGTGCATTCTCTTCATTGGTGACAGGTAGACTATTCTTGCGTGGTCTTGGAATGGAAGGAAGAGAAGGGGATGGAGATGCTTCGGATCCACTTGAATCCAATCGAGATAGTTTAGAGGGAGGAATGGTGACTGATGCACTGCGAGATGTCGATGGCTGCTACAATTATTAATTTAATCCGTTACAAATTCATCGTACAACTGATAGATGGTATTTGACAACTTATAAATGGTGCTTCTGTGAGTGTGTATATTCAATACTTACTTCTTCGGTTGTCCCATTGAGAAGTGTATTCACTCCATTGGAGGAGATACTGGGATGGGGTCTCTTCCTTTTCTCCTTTCGTTGTGAGAACATTTGATCAACATAGTCAGCGAATCCTGTAATCGTTAAAGATTCTAATACTCGGTCACAATCATTTTCCGGAACGCCAAAAAATACGTTATGATACGAACTCTTTTCGATGACTTCGGTGACTCCAGCATTATCAGCTTCCAATTCAAATTTGAGATGCATTTTCTCCTTCTCAAGATGTTGATTGTACTTCTCCAATAGATCTTGCATTCTCTCAGAGAGATAGATCTTTCGTTCCGATTGACTACGGAGACGGGCGAATGTCTAAAAAATATATTATTTGACTATTTTAAAAAGTAAGCACATCGTATTTCCTCAACAACTAAAAAATATAAGATACAACTAGTAATTGGAATTCACCTCGACCATATGAACTTGATTTTTTTTCTGCTAGACGAACTTGTAGCCATGAACTATTTATGGTTTTCATTGAGTGATCGCACAATTACAGTCCAAGAATGACATGTTTAGTTCAAACATAATAGAATTCTTAAGCTTTTAACAGGTTCCGTAATTTCTCGAGCAGACTGTACATTTGGATGGTTTCAACAGACCTATAAGTGCAAATAAACAACACGTGCGTTTGTGCGAATATTTGAGAAGCCTATCTGCTCACCTCTTGTAATTCCTTTAGTCTGGCGCATTTAACATCCTCCTGCATTGTTTGACATGTTCCGAAGTATTCTTCAATCTCCGCTGTGGCCACTGCATGCTTCGCTGCAATTATTCCTATTTTAATACACTTTCATCCCATAATCAGAGGGAGTCAATTGACTATTATGGTACCTGTGATCTCAGCATCGAGATCTTTGATCTCTTTACATCTCTCTCGTAGTTCACCGGGTAGCTCATCCAGCACTGCAAAGCACGAATTATAATCAATTTTCCGAATTCGAACAACTCACTTTCCAGAAAATCTTCGAGAAACAACATATTTGTGGTACGGTGCAAACTTCGGACGATTCTACGTTTTAAACATCTGAAAATGGAAAATGTCCAAGGTATGAATATCTTATGTATCAATTCACTAATACATATCGAAGAACAAAACGCAATTATATCGGATACTTACAAATGGTATACATTATTTTGATAGCAGAGAGGAAGATATGGTTAGAGTCGAGAACTCTATCTGTACACACGAAGAACAATAAGGTATACATAAACCATTTATCGATCGACTCGTTTAATTTCTTCTTTCTTTTCTACACTAACAAACAATATCTAGTGATGGTCGTGATGTCCATGGTCTTCTCCCTCCAAATCGAAAGAGTAGTTCACGATGGGATACTTGCGAGGATCATCGAATGGGAATGAACGGGCGAAGTCATACGGATATTGCTTCGGCATCTGTAATTACCGTAATCTTTAGATGGATTATTGTATCAATGAAATACTGAAATAAATAATATCATAAAAGCTGATGCAACATACCGCAGGATTCTTCCATCTGAATGCATTGGGATCTTCGCGAGAGAAGTAGTAGGCAAGAAGAGCCATGGGAACGAGCACTCTCAGACACATTTTGATCGATCCCCAACTGTAATACCAATTATTTACAATTTAATAACAATCAACACTATCGCGAAATGATTCTTAAATTCGAAAAGAAAAATAAAGGTACGTGGTGTAATCTTCAGCCTCGAGTCCAGTGAAAGTGAGACGGTCTCCACGGTAGTTCATCATGTCCATTCCGACCTGAGAAACATATTTTTTTGTGATTGAATTGTGACCCATGTTACAGCTAAGAAAATAACAAAATAAAGGGACTTTTTTACATCCGTGCCGGGCCCCGCCCCCTTGACTCCACCCACTCCAAAGAGAGTGGGAGGGGCGGGCATCACCCACCTCCAGGAGAGGGAGGTGGGGAAAGCCCTTCCAAAAATGTGCTCGGAGGTTCCCCTCTTGAGCAGAGGTTTCCCTCTACAGACACGCAGCAAGGCGGTCTTTTGAGAGCGTGAGATAGGGACCTTGTAGGGAGAGCGCACGCTAGACGAGACGGGTTAGAGACAGCGGGGAGAGGCGAGAGAGCGCGGCTGAGGAGGGGAACGCTCTCCCTATCCTTTGGATGACGCAAGAGAGGAGGAGGGAGGGGAGGGAAGTAGGGGGAGGGGCGAGAGGCAGGGGGAGGGGCGGCGAGAGAGTGAGGGGGCGGGGCCCGGCACGGATGTAAAAAAGTGCCAAAATAAATTTTCAGAAGCCCTGTAGTGGCAATGACACCGACATATAAACAAAAAAATGGCATGAGCCTAACAAGTGAGGCTGGTTGCCAAAAGAGAAAAGCTAGAACAAAACATTTGATTTTGAGACAACCGGAAACTTACTTTTCGGAAAAAATAGAACTATTATTACCCGGCAAACCAACTAACCTTTTGAGTACATACACAAATTAAACAAGCATCAATTTAGAAAACAATTTAAAAGTAGAAGCACACTGACCATTTCTCCCCAGTTTCGCCTGTGATTTCGATCAGTCCATGACTCGTAAGGATCCTTGTGGTCGTAAGTCACGACTCCAAGATCGGGATAATCACCCGCATATCTTAAACAAAATAATTTTTAGCAATTCATGGTGTGGTAAAAGGCAATTTAAAAAAGGAACTATATTAGTTGCACATACCTGACAATATCGTCTTTATCCATTGGCTTGTAATCCTCAGGACGAAGACCATACTTGATAGCCGCACGGCGACGCTCTTCCTGGAAACATTATGCAATAAATAATGAGAATGACGGGAAAATATAAATTTGAAAATCAGTTAAAACAGATTTCAAGTGAGCTACAATGATCCATGCTCGAATACTAACCTCGTTTTCGGGATACTGTCCGGGCTTGTGATCTCTGGGGTACCATCCGTCGAAGGTAAGAGGACCACGTACTGAAAAGAATGGATGCAACTGAATAACTTACCACTGTTCAATAAGAAACTTACGTCTGACGATGGGCGATGTGGAGATAGTCCTAAGAGGACCAAGCGTCCGTTTCAAGAAAGAGGCCATGCCTGAGCAAATAACCTTGTTACAAAAAATCAAAAAATGAATAACAACAATATAGAAAATCAATAATTTGATTTTCAGGCAATTTGATAAAATCACCACAACATTTAGTAATATTGTACACCACTAAAGCTGTCTCTAAATACAGTTCACACAACCCACTACCAATTGTTTGTTTTGATATTTTTCAAATAAGCGTCGTGATTCTAATCGTATTAGGCGTCGCTAGAAATTATTTGACAAATACAAAACATTCAGCGACAGTCCAATCAAATCTCTCTCAAAATTTCTTTCGTTCATTTTTGCCTATAATTCCAGAAAATTTCAGATAAAAATGTTTTTCGTTAGTGATGAAAAGATGCTTGACCACTGTATCCGATGGGATTCATATCATATCGAATGTCCTGATAGAATGACTGCCATTCTTAATCAACTCAAGGTTTCATTCAATCCTAATCAGAAATCATATAATTTATAATTAATCAGTCTTGTGATCTACTCGATAAGGCAATTATTCTTCCTTCTCGATCTGCTTCTGTTGAAGAAATTGAGATCGTCCATACTAGAGATTATATCGATCAAGTCAAGAACATCTGCACTAAATCAATAGTAAGTCTCTTTCATAATCGATTATTGCCTCCGTCTACCGTATCCAGGATGAGATCGAAGACTACTGTAAGACAGTTGAAGATGTGTACATGAATGAGAATACGTATGATCTTGCTCTTCTTTCTGCTGGTTGTTCAATCGATGCCACATTGAGTGCATTCAAAGAGAAGTCAGTCATTGATCAATTTTATTTTCATCTAATTCCTTTGAGATCTTCATCATTCGCAGTCGTTCGTCCCCCAGGTCATCATGCTTTTCCCTCTGCTCCTTGTGGATTCTGCTGGTTCAATAATGTTGCCATCGCTGCGAAACACGTGAGTATTTATAACTTATTTTCACTATCTACTGTATACTTCTCTTTATTTCCATACAATGTTCTCTATTAACAGGCTCGATCAGCGGGAGCTCAACGTATTCTTATTGTGGATTGGGATGTCCATGCAGGGCAAGGAACTCAAGAATGTATTCAAGGAGATGATGGAATCAAATTGATTTCCATTCATCGGTAATTTGAGATACATACCCTCAATACAATCAATGTTCTTCTAGATTCGAACACGGTAATTTTTGGCCGAATCTCGAGCAGAGTTCTGTCGATCATAAGTGTGAAGATACGGTAGTCTCTAATGGATCAAAAATCATTATTCAGTTCCAAATACAATGAACGTTCCTCTCAATTCGATTGGTGAGGACGATTCTTCATTCATCTCCATCTTCCATCTTGTTGTTCTTCCAACTCTCATTCACTATCAACCAGATCTCATTATCGTTTCTTGTGGATTCGATGCTGCTATCGGTAATTTATTTTTTTGAAATTGTAAACTCTTTCTTCTATTCAGGAGATCCGGAGGGAGAGATGAAAGTGTCTCCACATGGATACGGTAGAATGACCAGATTACTCCTAAACACAGGAATTCCAATCTCACTCATTTTAGAGGGTAATTATTGAAATGAATTGTGGTAGTTCAAAGTTGAATCTCAGGTGGTTACTTCCTTCCTTCAATCTCTCGAGATGCCGAATTCGTAATGAGAGCTCTTCAAGGAGAGACATTTCCAATTCTGCCAACTACCGTAAGGTAATACAATATCATTCAGATAAAGTAGATCTCTATTCAGCCACTTTCATCCACTCTCGACGAGACTCTTCGAAGAGTTATCTCCTCTTCCTCTCCCTCTACTCTTCAATCTATCCAATATCTAGTAGAAAAGAGTGGAAAGAAAAGAGAGACACATCTCATTTCTCCTGAATACACGGTATCTTCAATGAAAACATGGCGTTTATCAAGTTCCAATTTCATTGCAGGGATCTAGGATAGTTCCTGATCAATATCAGACTAGAGAGATCTATACGGAAAGAACATCTGAAGAACATGGGGTATTTGTGGAGGAACTTGAAGATGTAATGAAGAGATACGATGAAGAGGGGACAAAAGGATCAAAGATCAAATTAACAATTCTTGAAGAGTCTCAATTTTCAATGAAAGAGACAGTGGAGGGAGAGATTGAGATATTCACCAGTGCATCACTTCACCCCCTTGTCCATTCTACCGTATGTCATGTCTTGCCTTCCATATTATAATCAATATCATTCCAGATAATATCGTATCTCAATCCAGAGACGTCTTTCTCTCCCTCATTCGTCACTTCTCCATCCACTCAACAACTCGATATCTTCTTCGAAGTTCTTCTTTCCCTCTCATCACATTCTTCATTCTCTCACATTCCTCTCATTCGTATTCTCACCCAGTGATTCTTTTCTTCTCTAGTCATTCTCAGATGTAAAGCCATATCCATAGATTATATCAAATTTATCAATCATAAAGCATGCATATTGCAACCGTAACAATGAGTGATATCATCTCTTCATTCTTCTTACCATTCTTCATCAATAGTAATTTCCATTCCATCAGATTCATCCACTTCCATTTCTGAACTCGTCTTCTTCACATCTTCTTTGATCAAATCTCGAATTTGATCCATTGTCGCCTTAATCAAAACAATTTTGAAACGGTGCAAACAAATAATATCCCAGACGTTTTCCAAATAATCTAGCGAAAGATTACTTCCGCTGATGATCCGAGGAATATGAAGAAAAAAATGCTAACCACAGAAATGAATCCTGAATCAGGGACGAATTCTAGTGATTGATTCTTCCTCAATAAGTCCTGGGCACTGGGAATTTCGATATCACATAGTGAGTACCACATCTGACGGACCTTCGGAAGTTGTCCTGTGAACGATATTGAATGGAATCAGCCCCCCCCCCTCCCTTCTTCTCACCAGGACAATACACATAATTGACACTGTTCGTCCCTTCTCCTTCATCTCCCAATTTTCTTTCAGAAGTGGACACTTTTAATCTTTGTCTCTCGGGGATCTTCGTATGTTGCCTAAATTATGTCAACCATAGGCAACTAAATGGGAATTAAAATTACTTTAAAGAGAATCCTCACCTGAACGAAACCATAAGTGTCTGATACAATACAGAGTTTGGGTCCTGAATGACAAACCATATCCTTTTGAACGGATATTCTTGCTTACCTTTCTGGGATCATATCCGAATTTGCACCATAATCTTCCCCATGGACCATTGTTAATGTAGAATGCATACTTCTGCAGGAGAGATCTGACAATAAATCAATTGATGGCTGGATAGATAGTCGTGATATCTCACTTGAGTAGAGTATCTTCCAGTTTCGTTCGATATGCCACAGCAACTCTCGTCCAAAGTGGTCGTTCCTCGAATAATTCAAACAACATTCGATGAGGTCCCTCGTTCTTGCATCTGAAAGAGTGTGGTCAATGGTAGATATAAGGAAGGGGAAAGAGAATACAAACCTGAAATTGGCATCAGCAAGTGCATCTGCAGTGGGTGCAAGAGGGAAATCATCGTTAGCATGGACATTCACAGAGAGAGCCTTCCTTTCTACTCGGAGATCTAAAGAGAGGATATGAGTGTGAAGACTATTCCATCCTCACTTACTATGTCCATGCCCCAATGCTTTCTTCCTCGTCTTCTCACCAAATACAGTCTCTCTACACAATATCTTATTCGATGGAGTGTTGTATCTTAATTCGATCCATTGCTTCAATTACAGTATCCACGTGAGATTCAAATATATCTCACCGACTGAATTGGAAGGGAGGAAGAAAGAGTGGAGTCTCCTCTCCATTTAATTCTGGTTTATCCCACCAACAGAGAGCAGAAGGGAGATCCTGCCACAAGAATATGGAAAAGTCATTGGAATATTGAAATGGAGAATGATGGAGTAATAATATAATTTGAAACTAACAGTGGGAATGAGTCTGGGAATGAGATCATCGAATACATCCGATTGAGGTTTCCCTCGTATAGGAAGATATTGGAAATCGCAAAGGGAATCGAACTTGAACTGGGTTCCAACCTGAAACAATCTTTAATGACGTTACGTAGAATTTGAACTTTCGTTCTACAATTTTCAAAATAATCAAACAGACAAAGTATTGTACTCACTAGTCCGATGCATTCAGCCTTAACGACACTTGGATCCTTCTTCTTCCTCTTGACACGAATGGCCATATGGAGAGTACCCGATGTTAGCTATATCATTCACATCAGCATTGCAGTGATAAAATGGTATATAGTAACTTACCTTTCCTTCTATTTTTCTCTCCGCAGCGAGACAACTTGTGTATGGATTCATCGGAGTGTGACGTAATTCCAACGGCCGATTGTTGAAATATGCCTACAGTAATACTGTCAATTCAAATCCAACGTCTACAGTACCTGAGTAATGGAGCTGAGTCCTCCCAAAGTTTCGAGTGCCTTATCCATATTTTTAATGATTCCTGGATAGGAGATCATCACAAGTTCAATTGGTTCTTCCTTAGGCGGACCCGGTAACAGAGATCGTAGCATCTGTTCACATATCTTATTACTATTCATCTTCCCAAAATACTAGATATTTATTATTCGATTAAAACGATAATAGAATTTATAAATTGCAGCGAACAAATAATTTTATCATCGATGTGTGAAATTAAAACTATATATAAACATGCACAATGTGGAATGAGAATATTCAAACAATTTTAGTAATAGCAGAATAGAACAATCTTTCATATTCTAGTTGTGTGGAAGTAAGGGAATGCTCTAAATTCTCCCAATCTCTGTCCATGGGAGAAATGGAATTCCTTGAAGCAAGTATCACAGAAGAATGCAGGTGTCATTGGAAGTCTTCCATTGTTTTCCACTCCCATTCCTGCATCCATCTTCTTACATGCCATACATCGAACTTCTCCACCTCTCTCGAATGTCATTATCGGATACTTTGATTCGTCCTGTAATTAATCACTTCCACATCATTATCTCAGACTATTCAACGGAAATATGAATAAATAGCTGACTTGTTCATCATCTTTGGTCAATAATCGAAGATCAGTGAATTGAATGAGATGTTCGCAGTTTCCAGAATGAAGGAATAAATAGGGCTGACCCAACCTGTTTATCATGGTAAACACCATTAATTGATTAATTGTTCCTACCGTAGTGTGAGATCCATAATAGTCACTCCAGTCATCGATTCTATTTTCGTAGGTCCGAAGCAACTTTTATTGGCCATGAACTCTCGAATTTCTCTGAAATAATAGAAAATATATTAGGATATATTACTAGCAAACTGACGCTGATATATCCATGCACTCTGGCCTAGATGTGTCTATGTAGAAGGTATCATGAATGAAGAGGAACGACGAAGGATATCTGTATTATAGGGTGGGGGTAAAAGCGGGCCGCGGCCCCTCCCGAGGCCCGGAGGCCGGACGGTGTAAAAGCGGGCCCGGAGGCCCAAAATTTCTATTTTTTTA